>JAPMOB010243509.1:0-15558 GCA_029875015.1 Lepomis gibbosus | reverse complement strand
TGTTTATATATAAACATATATATAAATATATATAATGACAAATGAAATGACAAGTTATTGTATCCTTGTTCTCTTCTTCACTTTGATATGAAATATTTTCATCTTGTCAAGATTTTAGTGCAGTTAATAGATATTTGGGTTATTTATTTCCAGAAATGTTCACATGTGCTTAAAGAATGATTTAATTTGGTATCATTTACTTTAATACCAATAGCCTCACACAGCAGCAGGAATATTATATGTATTGCATTTTAAGCTTTTAATATGGGGCATGCATTGTGTAATTATGCACAAACAGCTTGTGTACCTTGATTTATTAGTTACCTCAGTTTATTAGTTAAAGCATGTAGCATTTCTACCAGGCTAAGAGTTCAACTAAATGCAAATGCAAAAGATGTGCTTCAAAGCACATCTTCAGCGGGGGGTTTTCTCAGATATTTAAAGATGACCAGAGACTCTTCCGTCACCTTTCTTATTAAAGACTTTCAAGATGTGTTAGAAAGCCCTCTCTAGACACACATGGACAATTATCATTTCCTTCAGACCCAGCTCTATAATACATTTAAAACATGTCAAACATAAAATGTAGTATTATACATATGATCCCACCTATTTCTGACCAGATAGACATATTCAAGATGTAGATACGTTAGCAGGCATGATTTTTTTTTTTTTAAAAAGGACAGAGCCATGCTGTGACATTATGTAACAAAAAGCCATGTTTCTTTATAAACCAAAATTTCATTGCATTGCTGGATTTGTGAATGCTAGAAAGTACTTCAAATGTCTTGTAATATTAGTCAATTTATAACTTATTTCTTCCTTAAATGAAATACAGTAGGAATAATTTAGAGCCTGATGCACTTGCAGTGAGAGTGGGAGTAAGCAAAGCCTTTACAGCAGCCTGAATGGCTTTTCTCATCCCCATCCAGAACAAACTACAAATATTTTTCTCTGGAGAAATCAGTTGGACATCTCTGTCTGCGTGGAAACAAATTTGGAATATTAATATAAATTGATACACATTAGTAAAATAACAATTCAGTCATGAGCCAGCCAGAAAAAAAATATTTAATAGAAAAGTGTATGATAATTTAGATAGATAAAATATAGAATAAGACTTGTGCAAATGTACAATTCTGATTATTAAAGTACTTCATGATACATAGATTTATCCAAACCAAAAAGGGACTACTTTACAAATGATCTGAGATCTTGGTTGTAGTACAGTAGACATAGTTTATAGGAATACTTTGGCCATATTTCAGCTCACTCTACTCTGACAACAGTTTTGCCTCATTTTTTGATGGAGGGATATCCAGCAGACGAAGCACACCACAAATGCAGCATAGACACCATGCCGTTACCGATCAAGAAAAAGTAACAGATATAGATTGTTTCTTCTGAGTGGGTTTTCACCCTATACACAGCAAAAATATCCTTTGTTCCTACACTGCCTCTGTTAATTGGAAAGAGAAGTGAAACAGTTGACTTCAAGTGCTGTACCACCGATCATAGTGAACATAGTGCTCTCTCCTGTGCAACTGTTGGATATTTTCTTGAATAATAAATACTAAAAATAAGTTCAAGGTAAATACGGCTATAGACAAATATTTATATCTGAAGTTCATTTGGATAACATGCCACTATTTCAGATCTCATTATTTTTATCCCTTTCATAAGGCTTCCATGGTGAGACCTATAAACATGGGCTCAGAAAAAATGTAACTCTTCAAATACCTCGCTGACTTTAGATTGGGTGAAATCAATGCTTTCATTTTTATTTTATTTTTTTGAAATAATGACCAGAATGAGTCTCTTTAAGCTGAGACAGAGGTAGTTCCTTTAGGGCTCTGCCAACATGCTCTGATGATATTAGGTCCAGCCTTTGCCAAGGATCAAACAGTGACCCACCAGTTCATCAAATACTCCGAGCTGGACATTCATAAAACATGCTTTCCCCTGCCAGCTCTTGGCATCGGCTCAGATGTAATAAATCACATACTGTATATTTTATAACCTAACTGGTCCAGGGTTGTATCAAGGGTTGTATTAAGACAGTTGCCTTAGATACTGAAGATAGGATTTGCTGCATGTTTAATCACAAATTTAATCCTGTATTACTGACCATTGCCATACCACCCTTATAATATGAATTTAACATCCGATGCGGCCTTCAAACCTTAAGCAAAAATTTGCATTTCCAGAAAAGCTTGAGTGAGATCAAAAGATGTATTGCTGTGACTTTTATACATTTAAATTTTGCACATTTTCTAATCATTTTCCCATCTATTATAAAACTTTACTGCCCTACTATACTTACCACCCCCTTATCTTTCAACAAATGTGCAATTTTCCCTTTTACAGCCTTCTTGTTATCGCCAGTAAACTGCCCCCTTGTTATTGCCTCCATGTATTTACAATTATTTTATATGTGAAAGAGGGCAAAGGGACAAATGGACTTGAGACGTGAGAGAGAAAGAGTGTAGCAAGCCAAGACGCTTTGTAATGCCATGGGCAGGTTATAAGGAAGATAAATAGCGTGACACCTTAATGGAGCCATACAGTTATCCTTTATGAATAAAGTGAGATTGGTTCATAAAAGGTACCGTCCATGATTAATGATAGAACTAGAACCACTTGCATCGATCCTGGACATAAAAGGACTCTCCAGTATTTACAGCTGTTAATGTTATAACAAATGGCATTATAAAAGTTGGATGTACAGCGAGTCCAATAAAATATTACGGAATTACACTGAGCCTCTGGTGGCTATTGCTGTTACGGTGTTCTCTGATCTTTAGGTGAAGAAACAATGATGACAGTACAGAAACCCAAAGACACTGAAAGTCAGAATGCATCAGATATGCAAATGGTTAATATGGGTAACAACGTCAATAATATAACTTCAAAGGCCACAAAGTTGACATGGCTAAATTTCTGTTTTTGGTGTGATTGCTGGGTTAGTGTTTAGTGGATGTTATTCACTTCAGTCAGTTAGCTATTAGTGGAAAGTCTATGAAGTAATCACAAGAAGATGCATGAGGTATCACAATTTCACAATATTGATTTCTTAACTTCTCTTCACTTATTAAAGAGCACAAAAGCACGGAAAGCATATTTACTGTAACACTGAATACCTACATACATTATACTTTACAAACATATTTTTCACTTGATGTATACAAAAAAACCCTCACTTTTTTGAAGTGAGTTTAAAACTCTGAACAACAAGGGTAGAAGCACCATGTGGGAATCTTTTCCCTCTGACACATATCATGAACATGATTGAACTAAATTCTGAGGTGAATTTCTCTGTCTGTGTGCGCTGTGGTAATAAATTACTTAAACAGATGCAATCATCTCCCTGCCTGCATTCGTACTGAGGAATTTCCAATGTTTGAATGCTGGATATTAATGCCTCAAAGTTATACCATGTTGGCAGCTGCGCCAAGACGTACAGTACAAACAAAATATGTCCTTTTTGAAGCTGTATAGACATATTGTAATTGAAAGGGAAAAAATTGCATCTCTAGAAAGTCTTCCCATCTGGTGTTAGAAATAAATAATCACAACTAAAAACATACAGCTGGTAGGAGTAAACAAGATAAACAGCAGGGATAACATAATGTTTGAAGAATGAGAGCAGATCAAATTTTAAACACAGAGTAATTGTTTTGCTTGAAAATAATTTGTCTGGATGCATCATGGCGATTCTCAGAGTCAGCTGATGCCATGCACCACTCTGTCAGAACTAATCCCAACCTTGATATATATGAGACCCGCAATAAGGGAAACCTAAGGCAATGATGCAAAATCAAGTTCCAAACTTCCATTCTAAAGAAATTCCAAATATGTGGACACCTGCATGAATTTTACAGGAATATTGATGAAATTCCAACTAACATCTCACAAGATTGCTGTTTCTCAGGTTTGACAAAACCCTTTTTTAGCTGTTTGGCATTTTCTCACATGCATTTTGAGACAGAATATGATCTTACTGCTGATGGCATGTCAGCTGCACTATCCCATGACATACTCAAATTAAATCATGTGCTTTACACTGGAGGGCAGAGATCATGATACTTAATATAATTGTTATGTTCACAGTGTCAATTTATTTTGATAACTTAAAAATTATATTATTCCAGTAATTCCAAATATTTTAGATATTATAGTGCAACACTAAGTCACTCAGTCCGTCTACTACACATTTGTTTTTAACCTCTGAAAACAAATAATTTTTTTTTTTTTGCTGTTGGTCCAATACAGAAGAGTGATTTGATGGCATTTGTTTGTTCCAAGATTGAGGGACACATGTTCCATTTTGGGTGTCTTTATCTTCAATTACATACAGCACTAAAAATAGTTCCTTAGGGCTATCAGCTATGTTCTCATCCACCGGCCGTTATGCTCTTTTAAACCAAAATAAATAGGTCTGTTCCTTCAAGTCTAACACATTGCCTTCTCAGATTATCAGGCCCCTTACTATAATAACTATTATATAGAAACTGGTGTGAGTCTAATTGGAATTGGCATTCAGTATGTGAAAATAAAAATTGTTCTCTTCATTGAGATTTTTTCACACCAACCATCTTATTTGAAATGAGTGACTTGGCACTCTCACATGGTTAACTGCATTCACAGTATACCCCCATAGACAACAAAAAAAAACATGTCTGAAAGGATGCTTTAGGCTTTGAATGTATAACCTCCTACCATCTTTGTTGTTACTGGAGCCAGAAAATCCAGATTTAAGCTACAAAGCAGGGGCTTTGTGAAAGCACAGTGGGACGTGTAAGTGGCTACCACAACATAAACATCTGTCTTTAAGCCAGCTTCTAGTGGCAAAGGAATTCACTGCAGTTTGAATCATTTTCACAGTGGCTACAACATCTAGCCAGGGCTTTTGCCAGTGGAATAGACCATCCCTCCACTCCTCAACTGTCATTTTCTTGCTCTGCTCTACTCTGTTTTGAGATATTTACACTCATTCTTGTTTTTAAAAAGCATCTTATTGGTTGAATATAAGACTAAATGTCTTGATAAGATAACCCTTTTTTTGCAATGTGTGACTGCACACTGCATCTTGTGATGAAAGAAGGAGATGTGAATCAGATCAATTGTCTTTCGGATGGCCTGTTGAACCTGGATCAATAGCTGCTAGTTGAGTGAGGACTTGTTCTCTGATTTTCTGTTTCTCACTGCAAGACACTTGCTCATAATTTACAGTTACTCTTTCAGTTATCTAGCCCCACACTAAACATACACACACACACACACACACACGCACACACACACACACACACACACACACACACACATAAATACACTTCCCTCTCAATCTCTCTCCAGGCTAAATAGTTTGCTGGCAGTACCCGGTGCAGCAAGGTTAAGTCATCATGCCTTTTGACAGAGATGGAAAGGGTTATTATCTGACGCTGCACTGGATTCATGCTGTGTGAAACAAAGGTGCATTTGGATCAATACACGTATACTGTAAGTGCTGTGGCTGAGACACTGAGCCTGGTCTAGTACATGATGAGTACTAATATAAATCTGACTCACTATCAAGAGGTTAAAGAAGCAGACACACTTACGGTCATTTGGGTTTTTTATACTCACAATTTTGAATAGCTTTCAAAATGCAATTAGACCTGTCTGAGCTGAATAACATTTTTAAATATGAAATTTAACAAAATTGCTTTAGGTTGTTTACATGGGGTTTATTAAAAAAAAGAGTTGAGCTATAGATTCATTTTCAAGTTTCTAATTTTTACCCAGTGTCCCGAACAGCACTCATACACTTGTGCTCATGTCCAATTATGTTTTGAAAATGAAATCACTGGGAACCACTGACATTTTGTCCCTCACTTGCAAGTAATTCCAGTAAAAAAGATACTGCAAATTTAATTGGCTAATGGAGTTGCCAGTGACAGAGAGAGGAAAGGCAATAATTGCATTTGAATTGCAGATTCTTACTACTAAATCCTAAGCTTCTAAGGCATAGGAAGGAACAAACATCAGCATTTTGCCCTGGGAAGAAATAAAACAGCAAGGACAGCAAGATGGCTGACTGCTGCTAGACAATAAACAGCTGACACCATAGGTTGCCATGTGCTGATGTACTCGAATGAGGTAAATCTCTCACAGACATTCCTGCTCTCAGGAAAAGTCATGCGTAATTCCAGCTTCAAAAAAAGTGAGGGAGGTTAAACTTAATGATATCAGGCCAGTGGCTTCTAACAGCTTGTGAAGACCTTTGGATACCCTGTAATTTGCATTTCCGCCATAAAAATGATGCCTTTCCTTTGCATGGGGTCTGTGAACACCTGGAGGGAACCAGTGGTGTCATCAAGCTTGTGTTGTTTTACTAGTGTAGGGCTTTTAACACAGTACAACCTCATAAATCTGAATGTCAACACTCAACGAAATGGATTCTTGTATCACAGTGAGCTTGGTTTGTTACTTAAAGAGAACATGACTTTGGATCAGATTTCCCCCAACTCAGAGCCCCGCTCACAGTGTTGTGTTGTCAGCTACCTTGTTTATCTTGTATACAAGAAAAATAGAATCAGGAAATGAGCCATATGTGGACATCCTCCAGTGAAATGGCACTTGTCAGTTGCATTTTCAGGCTGTGATGATAGGAGAGAAATCAAATCATTTTCAAACAGTATCTTCAGTTGAAGAAAGCTGGTGGTTAACTTTTGAGAAGAAGGGAAAGAGAATGCATTACCCAAAACAAAAAAACTGAGCATCTCTGTGACTTGGCAGATCGATGCTTTGAGCTGAATGCTAATTTCAGCTTGCAAACATGCTCACAGTGACAATGTTAACATGCTGATGTTTAGCAGGTACACTGTTTACCACCATCTTAATGTAGCATGTTAGCATGCTAACATTTACTCCTAAGATCTAAAAACAAAGGAGCCTACCGTTGAGGCATAACGGGAATGTCACTGACGGCATTTGGTCACAAATAAAGGTTTTGGACAAGTTTACATTTTGACTAGATGATGGCCATAGATAAAACATCAGTGAATGACCCAAGTTATTGCAACTCACCTTGAGGGGAAGATAAACATCAGTACTTGGCAATCCACTCAATAGTAATAGATATTTCAGCCTGGACCAAAGTGGTGCACCGCCAGACCAGCATTGCCATACCTAGAGTTACGCCAGTAACATAGCAAATAAAATCAAAACATAAAATCAAGATACTATAGCCTTGAGAAACTCTTTCCATGTCTGCAAGGACATACTTTTAATATTGTATCTCATCTTTGTGCTGCTTTTTGGCCTGGTTGAACATGTCTGGATACTCAGATCATTAGTTTGGTGTGTAATATTTCAACTCAAAGGCAGTTTAGGCTTTTAGGCTTATACTTTCCAAAATGTCCACAGAGAGGTCCATTCAGTCTGCAGTAAAATTCTGAAATGATTAATGCATTGTTTCCTGACCATTTACTTACCTTAGACATGGTGAGTTGCTCATACTGTCCGATATGTATCCTTTGTACCCTGGTTTGTATCTTGTTCCTTTTTGCACTGGTTCTTATGTGAAGTTACAGACTGCCTACTTTATTCATGACATCTATTCAGTAGAAAGGCTACTACTCCAGAGGTGTGTCTTATCAGATTGTTTCTTATGGCAAAACCATATCATAAGGGACTTTAACATTAAGTGAAATTTAGTATCTGATAACTACAGGTATATATAGTTAGATGTTATTTTTAAAGCTACATTAGCACCATACGTCACTAAGTAAGCACCAGAAAGAATGTTGATACTAGATAACTCAGGGTTAACACTGGATGTAAATCATGTGTTGCAGAATTGTCCAATATGAAAGTAATTATAGGAAAACTGGGCTGCATGTAAACCGTATAAAATTATGCAGTGCTGATTTTTCAACCAAATTTTTTTTTTTCTAATCTAGCTATAATTGAGTACCTCAATATTGGAAAAACAACACATTCGCAGCCTCATTTCCTACTCCACTGCACTTCACAAATCCCATACACAAAATCTTCCTCACCATGACCCATTGTGAATGCCTCTGTATGCATTGAGCTCCTGCTGTTGCCTCTCTCTGGCCTCAACCCCATGAACACACTCTCTGCAACCTGAACCTCATATTCAGCCTTTTTGGTATTCCAAGGACAACACTCTTTGGACACAATCTCCTACCAAGAGAGCTCTTGATTTGAACTGTACTATATCGATCTTTCACTTTTTTTGGCATGAAAAACTACTTTTCTATCCCGCACCCTTGGTTCCATTCATAGGATTCCATTCGCAATTGAGACCTTGTGTTTCACCCTGTCTGAGTCACGTGTTAATTCATCTGTGAGTTAAATAAGAGATTTCTGTCACCTGTTGAGCTTTTCCCGAGCTAGTATAAAGCTCAGCCAATGTTCTGTTACACTCCAGTTGTTAATTGTGTATGAAAACCATGAAATAGCATCATATGGGTCACAGATAGACTTATGTGACCCTTACTCAAGAGCCCAACCCATTGTAGTCTACCATTAAGTTTAAGACCCTTGATGCAGAAAGTTAAAGTTAGAGAGCAGAGAAAGAATTCTGCACAAAACTAATGCTATGTTAAACACAAAAACCTGTGGAACATGGGATGCACCTCAGCCACCTAAACACACTTCACTGACTTTAGGTACATACCACAGGTAATACACAAATCCAGGCCTCTACAACCAAAATCTGTATTACTGATATTAGCGCAACATCAATCACAACACATAAGAATAAAAAGTTAATTCAATCACATACATCAGCTGGCTTTAATGAGGACAAGCATATTGTTTTGGAGCCACTTGGAGAGAGTACTGATGTACAAATCACCCCTCAAAAACTCCCCTACTCTTAGATGAATACAGAAGAAGTCCACTTTCTATTAACTAAATAGATAAATATAGTAGAAACAGAGACATTACACTTAGGGAGGAACATGCTGTGGTCCAATATACCCTTTTCAAAGAAATCCAGAATTGGCTAGGAAGACACAACTTCAAAAGAGAGTTACTCCTCTCTGAACCTATTTCTTGACTCTTTGATTGTTAGATATTCTAGCCATGTATGAGATATTGTAGAGGCTATAAAAAAAAAAGATGACCTCATGTTTTATTCAGAGCGTCTCCACTTTCATAAGATAAGGGGTGTCATTGTTGCACCAGCACAAAGTTAGCTTCTGTGTGAATATTTCACCTTCAGCTTTTGCAAGCTACCACTAATCTGTTCTAACCGCAACGGCATGTTGTTCTTGGTGGAATAATATGTTGGAAAAGAAGGCCAAAAAGGCGAACAACAAGTGCTCTCTTTTAGGATCTCTATTCAGACATACATCTAAAGTGAATGTGATGTCTCTCTAATGTGTTCAGCAAAATATCAAATGTGTTTGACAAATGAAGTCATTTACATTGGTGGTTGCGAGGCCTCGGGCTATGGTTTTGTATAACTGCAGCAACATGTATCATGCAGACACATATGCATACATACATGCACAAATAGCAAAGAGAAACATGTTGTTGCCCTAAACAGATTTGTTGTAGATGGAATTTCTAGCGAGGTCAGTGGAAACACAGAAAAGGGTTCCTTCGAATGACTTGCATTGTATTATGTGTTGCTGTACCTGGATCTGATAGCTTGTGCTGATATATTTGGTCTGACATTTACGATAGCCTCACTGTATTCCCTAATTATTGAACTATTTCGGCATAAAATCAGATTTAGCAGTTTAAATGAAGCTGCCTGAAGTCATTTGGTTCTGGCCAAGACTTATCTCCTCTGGTGGTTTTATTCATTTGTTTTGCTGTATTTTCTTCTTTTGTCAACCTTCCCACTGTATATGCTCCATAGATATTTTCAGCACTGGTGTCTCAAAGTGATCAGTTCAATCACAGAACAACATTGCCCCCTGTTGGTTGCATGTAAGAAAACCTTTAAATCCTCATTGATGCAGCCACATAATATGCATGCTGAAACCACACTTATCCAATTTGTAGTCACACAATTTTTGTTGTTGCAGCTGGTCACTGACCTTGTCTACATACCTATTATAATACTGGTATCACATTAATATCCTTGCATCTACAAAATAGGTGCAATTACACAGTCACCACAGTACCTCCAGCTTCCAGGTTGAGTGAGTGTAGGTAAATCATTGGGGCTAATAATTGCCTAGGTGATGTTTCAGTGGATTCCAAACAATTCAAAAAGAAGAAGAAGGCTTAAAAGTAGATTGTAATTTCATGGGCATGGATATACTGTATACACACTGTGATTGCAGGTAACTTTTATGTTGCCTGTCGTCATTATATCTAACCGTTGCTGCTGCTGGTGGACAGACTGGTGGATAGAGTACCTTAGTTACATACTCAGAATGATGTTGGGACCATCTTGTATAACCATCCAAAACATGACAGTTTTTCTTAGTAATTATTTTATCCTCTCTGGGAGGAATTTACTATTTCCATCTGAGTTAACAGTGTTTTAGGCTTTGCACAGCAATTACCCAATCATAGCACTCTGTTGGTGAATTGTTGCGTTATTTTTGTGATTCAGTGTTTTGATTTTTGAAATTTTTAATGAACTTTTTCATGTTTTTCTGTTTCATTTTAGCAACTTTGCGTTTGTTTTTATTTATTAGTTTTTACTTGCTTGTATTCATTCAGTCTTATTTTCTCCCAATGTGAGTGGGCTGCTCCCTATCTAGTACCCCTTGTCTCTGCTTTCTCCCTACATTGATCTGGAGCGTATGTACACAATCAGTTGTCTCCTCTAGTACAAATATATTTGGCAGTTGCTATTTCATCTCACAAGGGGTACTGAGTGAAGGTTCACATTTCCACTTCTCACCCCCTTCCACACTGCCTTGATCAATCGTTAAGAGTTGCTATTGCAGCAACAATGACAAGGAAGCCTCACCAGCTTCCCACTGAGAAAACATAATATTTCAAAATGAATACTAATATAGTACTAAAGCCAAGGATCAAAGGTATCATCCTTTTGAAATGTTATCTTGCATCTCAGAGTCACCTCATGTCCAATTCAACAACAGGCAAGTGTGTGTTTTGAGAGTGTACAGAAAGCATCCCGAAAGAACTTGTTTACTTGCATAAGGGTGCTTGGAATAAAACCATTTTATATGATATTGCTAAAGATTTAAGCTGACAGTGCTATTGCTATACAGTGCTATAAAGTGTAACTCACCCTTATGGATGACATTTGGCATTTCTGCAATATAAAAGAGAAGGCAAATTCGCATTTTTTTTGCCAGTAAGCAAACAGTGGGGTGCTCAGTTTTCTTTTTTTTTGTCCCTCTCATTGTAAGTTCATGAAAATGCACAGGTGATATTTCAATCCTGTTTCCTGCTAATTTCATTTGTTTATTACTAAATTGTTTTTATAATTACGTTTGTGGTGACAGGGCTGGATATTTCGAACCACTGTAGCCAGCAGCACATCAAGGGTTTGATTTAATGGGTTGTTTTAAGGAGAAAATCCACCTGGATAGACATTTTCAATCTGGTGGCTGGTCACTTTTTCATGTCTGCAGCTCCTGTATAGCTCCACATGTCAGTTGTTGAGGCCATTGATACAATAGCAGTATTATTAAGACCTAATGTTTAGTACAGTTAATGAGGCAGAATCATGTGTTGCAACCAAATATTCATTCATTATTACAGTGTTGATTGTGCAGCCCCCCCCCCTTCAGGTCTGGTCTTCAGGTTTAGGGATTTAGTATGTGTGAACTAATCAAGAATATTTAAAGTTTTTCTGTATTGTAGTTATAGCCTATTTTGCAGCCTTTCAACCTTTGTTTAAAAATAGCCAGATAATATGGAGTGTTCAAGCAGAGGACTACCAAAATCTCTATCAAATGTGATATATTTGGGTTTGTATGCAAATTCTGCTTGCATATATTGTACACAAACTAATATTCTTGCTCTAATTTTTCTATAACATCTATCAAACTTCTTTTAAAATGTAGGAATTGTAGTTATTATTCAAAGACTTGATTTCACAAAGCATAACATATGAATATGTGTAACTTATAATGGACAAAGGCTTCACTATTGGATTTAGTGGTAATTTTTATTCATTAATACAAACCCGTTGTCTTTTTAGTGTTTGTTAATCTTATCTGATATTCTGCTTGGAGTTTGTTCTTGACTGTTAAACAGGTTTGCGGCAACCTTTTATGTTTGGCATCTTAAGTATCTTTATGTATGACTGCTCTCTGTGTCTGAGGGGACACATTTGTAATGCAGATGTTGCCTTGTTTGTTCAAAGAGGCTCATGAGAAGATAATGAACAGCCAGCCTCTGGTCAAACTATAACTTATCACTCCATCATAAGCTCACAATCCAATATAAAGTAATGGGGGAAAAAAACTCATAATTATGCACAAATTAAACTCTCAATGTTATCATCCAAAAACAAACAAAACAAAAAAATTACCCTCGGGAGTGACAGAGCAGTGTCTTGACATCTTAAAATCATCACAATTAGGCTTTTGAGTAAAAAGAGTGGGCTAACTTAATCTTGAAATAATTCAAAGCTAACTCTTAATGTAAAAATGCATTATTCTCCTCTACTTATACCGTATACTTAGACATGTTCCACTGAGGCTGTGATCCCCCCCCCAAAAAAAACTGAAAAAACTTCCAGGCACATATTTAGTCACAGCGTTAATTATCAGTTGCTCTAATTGTGTTCTGTGTCCATCTAATTAGTTTGAAGGCACAGATTTTATAGCAGTCAATGTGTGGGATGGTCATGTCAGGAACTGCAAATTAGGTCTGGGGTCTTGCTGATGAGCCTGGGGCATTGGAGTAGATACCAGAGTGCACCGTGACCAGATGAAAGAGATACAGTAGAGCTCTAATAATCTCTGCTGCAACATTAGTAACTCAGGTCCTTCCACTCTCCCTCTGTTTTTGAAATCATGTACAGTACTTTGTTTCTGTATCAGGTCAAGAGTACCAGTTACATAAGCTGATCTGGACACTGAAGATAAGCGATATGGTATCTATTGTTAATTGTTGAGCTCAGTTTGCAGTGAAATTTGGCTCTCGGGGGATGTTCTTCTGCAGCTGGGTAATCATTTTAACTGGTTACACTTTCCCTCTGTCTTTGGAATATTTGTAACAGAAAGGTTAACCATCCAATATGAAATGATGGCATGGCAATGTGAAATGTGAAACTGCACAAAATATTTGTTTGTATTCTGTTTGTAGAATCTCTAATCATTTTAATAAAACAGCATTCTTTGGTACATGCTGCTTAAATGTAATTTTTTTTCTTGACATTTACTGTAGCATTCTGTTTTTAACAGCCAGTCCTCACCTGAAAAAAGGCTATATTCGTCATTTGTGCAATGGATGGTAGAAGGGAGCAGCCACGTCATATCACGTTACTTATGTAACAGTCAAGTGACTCACTTGACTTGACTAACATAACATACTTATCTTAGCCCTAACACAAATCCAACCCCTTTCTTAAAACTTACCAAGTAGTTTTGTTGCCTAAACCTTAACAATTATTTTTGTTGCCAAACCTAATCAACATGAGACACTTCAAAACGTGTTTGACTTACATAACGTACTTATGGTCTGGTATGCCTGTGGCTGTGAACCTGTTCTGTCATTTATGTATAACTATTTTTTCTTTCAACTGCTCTAAAGTATGCCTTGTAAAGTTATTAGATTTAAAAAGATTAATGTTATCATATTCTTCTGTTGTTCTGTCTACTGACAGAATTAATGTTAATTAATGTTAAGTTTGTGATTAAGTCACACTGGTGTAATAAAAGTGAACTTAGTTGTTATTAATAGATGAGAACATGTTAACAATACATATAATGCAGTAACAGATCATACTGTAAGGACATAAAATACTGCAAGGATCAAATTTTATAAAGATGAGATTTAAAGCGGTGATTTAAACATGCTCTTAGAAAGTTCTTCTCAGCGGTTGTTCCATACTCAGAGAGTCCCGATAACAAATCACATTTGGCCTTAAGTCAAGACCAAGGGACTGATAGTAGCTGTGTTAAAGGATTTTAAATTAAGTTCACAAATGTGTGCTGGGGATACATTAAGTGTTTTATGAGCTAGTTTGTCATATGGAAATAAAACTGGCCTTGAATTAGACTTAATTTTAAGCTTTTCCACACGTCAGCACTGGCCCACCTTTCATCCAGAAAACCAGCCCCATAATGAGAATTTTAAAATCCACTGGTGGCTGGTACAGGGAAGCAGGAATTGATCTTTTACAATAACTGTTCTTTGTTCTAGTTTGTAGTCTGGCTTCATCTTACTGTAGAAACATAACATAACACAGACCTGTAGTTTTGAATTCTGGAACAAAACTTTTGTCAAAGTAGGAGAAACATAAAATCATGTAAGGTTTTAAATAGTCATCAGCCAATATAAACGAACACTCATTTGACTTGCTTTTTTAAAGTGAGGATGTAGTCAAGCTTCACTCCAATATTTAAAGTAAAATATGTCAGATCAGAGAGTTTTATTTTTCAAGAGTGTCAGATGAATTCAGTGAACAAAATGAGTCGATCTGGACTGACAGAAATGAGTTGACATTCTTACTCTTGCTAGTGCTTCACAATACCACAAGTACAATAAGTTGTATCAGCACAGTAACGAACAGAATTGTTATGAATAGTGGAAGAGGAGGCAGATAGATACAGAGGCAGCTAATAATTGCTGATAACGATGTAGAAATTTCCCAGAACAACATTTAAATTTGTTTTGACAAAGCATTTAACAGAAATATAAAATTGTCAACATTTAAGATAAATTTAACATACTTTTATTTCCACTTCTAGGCAACTGTTTTTTTCAGTTGTAATTAGTCAGTCAATAAATACCTATACAACCAAGCTGTGTTTAAACCTTAAAAAAATGGAAAAAACTTTAGATTGAGAATGACAACCAGAGATTTAAATTCTCTTTAAACTTTCGAAACAACTTTCTGCAGTATACTCCAAGTGCAACAGCTTAAATGCTGTAATAAAACATGCCTGGGGGTGGGAGGAATATATTGCACCGCTCTTAATGCGGGTGACAGATGGATTGGGGGGAACGGAGGAGGGAAAAGCTAAAAGTAATGGCAAGGAGCAAGGCCAGAGCAATCAGAGTAAGACCATACTTCTGACCTTGCATGACTGTCCCACCTACCCCGTCCGTCACCAGCGGGACTAACGGATGGGTGAATCAGTGGGCCAGGATGTGGACGGTAAACAGGGGTGACAGCTGACCTGGCAGCTCTCAATGGGGATGATGAAGAGGATATGAGCATGGGGTGGGGTCATCCAGAGGTAGATTTTCTAACACTTGGAGTCTGTCAGAGAGCCACAGACCTGTCAATGAGGTAGGACATGGCCCTGAATGACAACAGTCCATGGCTCCAATGTAGCAGGGAGATGAATCAGCTCCATGGTTCCACTGCAGGAGGCATCAAATAAATACCAGTGGATACAGGCTGGGACTGGTCTCTTGCTGTCGTCACAAAAA
>JAPMOB010243506.1:0-38412 GCA_029875015.1 Lepomis gibbosus | reverse complement strand
TATATATACATGCAACATCTTCCCATTTCTCATGTCGGAAAATACAAGAAGAATATGAAAGATTAATTTATTCATGTTGTTCTTTCACAAGGATAATATTTAATGTGTTATATTATCTAGATATTCTAAGCTTTAGAATAGATTTAAACAATTTAAAACTACCAGGCCAACAACAAACTAAAAAATATAATGTAAAATTATCTAAATATCCTTTGAATTATAAGGGTAAGGTGGCCAAAACCATGACACATTCCTGCATTCAGACCTTACAAACTGCACACCGAAAATGCTCTGAGGATAAGGAGGAGGCAAAATTCTCTAAACAAGAGTGCCACTTCCAGTCACTGTCCCACTGATGAGCACAAATTTCAGGTTTATCAAAGAGAGCTGTGGATAGGCCTACACTATTGATTTTGTAGAGGCAGGCTTTATTAATGTAAACCTACAGGTCCAACCGGAGGACAGCATGCTGCAGAGTGGGCCTGAAGGTTTCTCTGGAGGTGTGTTTAGTAGGTGGAACAATATCTCTGGTGGTGTAAGAGAATAATGCAATGTGGAAAAGAGACAATGGCAACAAACACTGAATAAAGACAAGAAGCTTTAGATGTATAAATAAATCTTTTTAGCTGGTACAGCTGAGTGAATCTGTGTGACTGTAGATGAAGAAAAATACAGATTAAAATTTGAAGGACATGTTTGTTGTTGAACAAAGGAAGAGCAAAATTGGTTTTGCTAATAAGACAATACCAAAAATCAAACAACACAAACAAATTCAATTTACTTATAACTAGGCTACCTCAGGCAAGAGTTCGTTAAGGGACAAACAAACTCTAAATAATATAAACAGGTGAATATCCAATCCAGGCCAATGTTACCTTCCTAAAAAAAGTTAACTGGAAGGCAGATTTTGTTACATTTCAACAGATTCAGGCTAGCTGTTTCCCCCCGTTTTCAGTCTTTGCAATAAACTAAGCTAACAATCTCAAGGCTCCTGCCTGATATTTACTGTCATAGGAGTTGTATTGCTCTTCTCTTCTCACTCTCTGTGAGAAGCGAATAAACGTATTTCCCAAAATTTCAAAGCAAAAAAGCCAAACCCGCTTTATGAATGCATCATATCATATAGTTTCATCAAAGCACATTACAGATTGTGCAAAGTTTGATGAATCACTCAGGATTGGCATTAAATTATCACTAATGTTTGATCATTTGGAGACATGTTGTGTGGAAGTAGTAGTGTGCCACTACTACTTCGAACAACATATTTATCTGTGATAGAATATTCTATCACAGATAAACATCCTATATCCTTGAGTGGCCAAGAGAACAAAACAGCCTAAAAACAATATAAAATAGAATAAATTACATCAACTCTCATGTTACATTTTCAGCGTCTGCTGCTCTGGAAATATGCTGAAATAAAATTTAAAAAACAATTAAGCCTCTGCAGGCTGAAATGGTTCATGAGACCATTTGTATTCCTGCAGTCGGCCCATTTTTCTGCCGTTGCAGTTATGTGAAGACCAAAGAGGACGTTTCTGAGCAAAGATTTCTGTGGAAACAGTTGCCATGCAACAGCACAATACGGCGCTCATACAAAGTAGTAACTTCACTGTATGACTGCTCTTTTTCCTGAGCTCACTGCATTAGTAGTAATGCAACAATCCATTCTATTCTACTGTATTTGGTTTGGTAAATAAATAATAAGATCATTATTTTTGGGAATAACTGTGGTGTCATTGTTTCATGGGTGCACAGGGGAAAGTTTGTCTCAGCATCTGGTTCCCCACCCAGTGTCCTTTCAGTTTCCACATCCAGAGCCAGCTGCAGTTCAGCCTCAGATATTTAGCTTAACAGTGACCCTTGGCTCTCACTGGTCACCTTGTATTCCTGTCACCACACCGTGTTTCAACCCCCACCCCTCCTTCCCTTTTGCTCTCTCACTGCCTGTTATTCACCACGACTGACCCCTCTGGCCCGCTGTCAGCTGAACTGTACATCTCCTCAAGGCTCCAAAGAGGGGGAAGGTTTTTCTTTTTTCTTCTTTTTCCCTGCACTGTTGGGAATACCCTGTGCCCACATACATGATGAGTCACCAGCTCAGACAGCAGGCAGACCCACAAACCCTAGAAGGTATAATTTGTCAACCAGTTGGCACCTGTAGAGCTAATTGTAAAACAAAGCATGACTGGCTAGACCCTGTTAAGGTAAAAGAATACACAGACGCTTCACACTGAGGAACAGCAGCACAAATGTCTTTCCGGAGTGAAAACATTGGAAATACACAGCAAAAAAGGCAGAAAAATATTTAACACTGCTTCATAGGCAACAGACTGCATGTCTTTTATAAAATGAACAGGCAAATCCATGAAACCAATAGTCTTCATATTACATTTTAGTCATTAACAGTCAATTATCACATTGGCAGCGTGCCTGTCTGGGGTCGAAGTTAAGACTTCCAAAACAGATATTACATATAACGTGCAGGTTCACACCACAACCTGCTAAACCAATTATGTCATTTCATTCTCACTTTCATTATTTTCCCTCTGTAGCAAAATCCATGACAAGCATGACTATGAACAAAAACCTGAGAAAAAAAAACAAACAGTTTACAGTTACATATGCGGCCAAATTTAGCATATGTTTGTGGCTCCCTCGCTGCAGACCCCCTCCACCACTCATGGTCAGCGCTCTGTCAGAGGAGGTCACACAGATATGTCAGCTCCTCTGACTGTACGACTGTCGAGGGAGGCTTTGGATGCGTTAAGATTGGTTTCAGGAAGTCACTTACCCGCCATCAGTGACTCGTGTTAATGTTAGAACAACACAACAAGCTCATCTGATTTTGTGCACCAACAATATCATTATTGACATGAATGTTAACTAAAAATGGTATGAATATTATGCACGTGGTTGTTTTACAGAGGATCTTTATTTTATTCCGCGGGGAGGGATCAAATGTGTATATTTGAGAATAGAATACTACTTACAATAGAGTAAATAATTTTCATGTATTCCAAGATATGAAATACACACATCAAGTCAGAGTTTAAATAAAGAAGTGTGAGCATACTTGTGTTATTTATTTAGATGATGTTATTTTGTCAGGGAATGTGGTGTGACTGTGACTCTCCTGCAATGGGAGGCCTTGAAAGAACATGCAGAGTGACGTAACTGAGAAAGGGGAAGGAGGGGGGAGCACTTAATTTTAGACTCACCTTTTGCAAACTTCTGTTCATCACACAAGCCTCTGTAGTTATGAATAATCACCTCCAGTGGAATCAGTTTTGATCATCAAAAATGACAGGAAGCAATTAAGCTATTTTAATGACAGCATTGTTGTTGCATGTTGAAGCCAGATGGAGAAAATGTATTGGGATGTGGTGGGGGTTAATCATGTGATTAAACTTCCCTATCAGATGCAATGTATTCTGCAATGTTTTGGGACAAGTGCTCCCTAAAATAGTCTCTTAAAACCTTCAGCTGAACGTCGTGGCACTTTTTTGATAAATAATACAAAGTCTAAATGTTAGTTTGAATAATTCATCTTGCAGCAGTCATGCATAACAGCTGTCTTTGAGCCTGAAAGAGTCAGCAGCGCTCTTTGTCCTGTCATAACTTAATGCTGCGGGGGAAAAAACAAAAACCTGGAGAAATGAACTTAAGAAAATAGTGGAAATTGGTGTTGATTATTTGTATTATCTGTGTAATTTCATGTCATGTCATATGGTAGGTCAGCTGGGGGTAAAACTGATGAATCAGACTCTCTTAACCGAAGATATGAACTCTCAACATCCATACAGAGGCAGATAGTCTCTATAGAGGAGAGGCTGTCACATTGATGTCTCTGGTCTACTCACTGTCTACTCACAGGCTGGAGGGAGGCCTATTTATAGATCTGTCTCTGTTCTCTGCTTCTACATCGGTCCCCTCTTTCTTGCCATCTCTCTTTTTTCCCTCCTCCACCCCACTTTAATGGGTTGATATTTCTGGAGCCGTACAGCTGTTATCTTCTTTGCATCTTTGAGGTGCAGATCACGTTGAGTGTGACCATAAACTTTTCAAAATCCGACATGTCTGTCTGTTCTTATCAGTATCTGTGTGGCGTGCTGCTCAGAAATGTAATCTTCTCGTGTTTGCTGAAGAATAATGATTAAATTAAGCATTAATGCAAGGCTTTAAATTTCTAACATCTGATTGGTCATGAGCTGTTTCACCTCCAGGCCTCAAACACGCAAAGCCATCAATCTTTATCCATCCTGTTTTGAAAAAGTATTGTTTATGGGAATGTCTCCAGTTTTAATTTCTTGTGAGTCAGACTTCAGGTTCCTTCTGCTGCCAACCAATGTCCCAGCCTCAAAATATGCCATGACAGCCATGTTGTTTGGTTGATGGTGAATGGCTCAGCAAATTGCTCTCAAAGGAGGTTAATGCCTTTCAATGCAGGACTTTGTAGACAGCAAGAAATTCTGCATTCAGTGTGGAGTTAACAAAGGAAATCAATAGACTGCAACAAAGCTCAGACCTTGTAATGATCTTTTGACAAAAATCACTGACCTCAAGTCTTCTGAATTAAGCAAACCAAAGACAAAAAAACAGGTAATCAGATGTTTAGAAGTCTAAAATAACAGAGATTGAAGAAAGAAGGCCTTAACTGTAATGTTTACAGCCATGCTAGCAACCCTGAGGCTGCTTACAGCAGTGACAACTAACATGCTATGTTTACCATGTTCACCGTCTTAGTTTAGCTATAGTGTTTTACTCAAAACCAAAAAAGTCTACTACCAACTGGTGGCTTAAGAGGAAAGTCAGTAGGTTTCATCATCTGAGGATTATTAATGCCTGCATGGAATTTTAGAGCAAATTTTCAATCAGTATTTGTCAAGATAGTTCAGTCTTGACAAAACCATGGTTAAAAAATGTTGATGTCCAAAAAAAACCAAACCCTTTTGATTCCTTGTCAGGCAAATGGCCAAAAATAGAGGCTCTGATAGGCGAGGTTTGTTACTGTTGGACAGAGCCAGGCTAGCTGTTTCCATTTCCAGTCTTTCAGCTAAACAAACTGGCTGGTGGTGGGGCTAGTGTGATACCCAGGGCTGCCAACTTTTCAATTTAGTTTGGAGTGAGATTCGGTAATGGAGATTGGTTCATTTTAGGCCTTCTGTGTCATATCCCACCGCCCACCAGGGATAGGTCATCACTCTTTATTGCGTATGCCACAGCCACATGCATGTGTAGATGAAAAGCCAAGTCAATTATCATGGTCAGATCAGTGTGATCAGGATATTTCCCCACCTCCAGACATGACCAAACCATGTATTGGAGAATCTTCCTTCCCCAGAATCTATGTGTCAAAACCAGAGATTTCTTTTAATTCTAGAGAATGTATGGAATATTATAGGTTAGTTCATAATAAGCAAGAGTGTAGTTTTTCTGTTAGCAATGGTGGAGCCACTTCCACAGCAATTTTTAGCATTAAAACACTTAATTTCCTGCATTCTGGTAAAAATTTCGGCACCAATTCTTGCTTTTTCTGCATCAATTTATGGAGGAAATGTTTTTATCTAGGCTATGTCAGCGGAAACACAGAACTCAGGCAGCGGGTGACTATTTAAAATATAAAATATAGCCTACCAGACTATAATTCAGTAGGTGTATGGCTTTCAAGCATTCTGTATTTTTTTTCTTTCATAATTTAGTCTTCCCTCTTCGTTTTGTCTTTGTTTGGGGAAGGTCCTCAGAATCCCAGACAGACAGACATAGAACCCCTCTGTGACTGTATAGATGAGACCTGTGCAAAACGAAACTTACTGAAGACACTTCACCACAAATCCTCACGATAATTTCAGCAGCTATGTGCACATCACATTCCCAACAAAACAAGGCTGTGTTTAAGATTATACAGTTTTATATTGCAAAACTCGACCAGCTATGTTACCCAACCGCAAACTGTCTGCCACTCACTGCGCGAGACCGGGTTCGCTTGATTCCCGTCACAGAGTCTGCCGGTGTCGCATCAGCTGGGTAGAGTATAATCGCGCCGAATCGACACTATCAGTTATAGGCATTCGTTTTTTCCAGTGCGTGAGAAAATTGATGTATAGTTTGAGGGTGAAAAGTGTCAATTGCGTGAGTCTCACGCTCAAGTTGGCAGCTTTGATGATACCACTTAATTCCTATATGATCCAATACAAAGTAATACCCAGGCTGGTATTGCAGATACCGATACCAATCGTGGGAAATGTAAAGGGCTACAGCGGATACCAATGATAAAATATTCGCTCACTCCAAATGACTGTGTTTAAATATCAATCCTTTTATATGAGTATTGATCCTAGAGCAGGAAACGTTGGTATCAGAAATGTTGATCTATCCGCACATCAGTAGGCCTAGGTGGCTTCTTATTAAGTCTTCTTATTAGGATAGACATGAGAGTGTTATATATCATCTCGTCTAAGTCTCAGCAAGAAAGCAAATAAGCTATTTCTGTGCTCTCCACTATTCCTTCATTTAATCTACTTCTGTACCTGATCAAAAAAAGGAGACATGTACCTTTCTACAACCTTGAAAGAGCCCATGAAATTCAGAAAGGACAAAAATAGCCTACCCTTATAATCCTTAAGATACACCTGGCTTTCGCCTTTTATTTTGAATCCATCATCAAAGATATAGATTCTTTGATATCATCAGAACCTTTTCAATAAGATGCTGTTGAAAGTGGCATCATAGTGAGCGTCCTCTGATGCTAACAAAGAATTTGATCCCATGATTTAAAGGACATTTGCCTTTGTGTGACATAATTATGGCTCAATGATCACTTGGGCCTTGTCATCCTGGCCTCATCTCAGGGACATAATGCTTCATAATGGAAGTGATCCAACAGAGCAGTTATTGTATAAGTGGAAATGAATCACGGCAGAACAATTGCTTTGTATATCCTGTAGATGTGACCATTTAATCACAGTCTTCTTTAGGGTTTTAGATAAAAATAAATAAATGAAATAAACTAGTTTGAATACATTATGTATGTTTAGAATATTCAACATGAATTATATGTTATTCTATGAGGGATATTTATTTTGTTTTATTTTAATTTGTTGTTAAAATTACTAAATTACATTTATACTGCTGGAGATTCAATTAGGCTCCATGTCCATCAGCAGGCCCCAGTGTGTTTTAGGATGTATAATCACTAACATTTACCAATAATGAAGACACCAATGTCCCTGAAAATGTAGCAGTGCATTAAAACACAGGCTGGAAGATAGGTTGGTGCTGAATCCTAATGCCTCCTGTATGCTTTGAGCTTTCATTTTTTACAGGATGCAATAGGTGTCTCAGCAGTGCAGCAAGGAGCTGGGCTAATAGTGAGATACTTATTATAGCCCTAGCAACAGGAATGGGATTGGTAGCTGCGAAGAGTGAGTTTGTCAGCTATTGGCTGGTGAGGAGGAACGCTCAAAGCAGAGAATTTCATCTCATGAAAGGTTCAGTGCAGCAAGCTGCAGCAAGAGGCTGCAGTCTGAGGGTGGGCAATCCAGCGGTTTGCCACTTCAGTTTATCAATCAGTGTGAGGGCTCGGCTCAGTTTGAAACACACAGATATGTATAATTACTCAGATACACTCGAGCTTTCGGTGTAAAAGTGCTTCTTGCATGTCAATTTAAAAGCCTCAGAGGAGCAGAAACTCGTTCCGTTCTCCATCATGAGATGCATGGTTTTATTTTATTGCAGGGCTCCTCAGTAATCATAAAACCTGTTGTCTTGTGAAGCAGTATTCTTTGGTCTATGCTCTTATTTAGTTAATGATTAGCAAAGCAGCCTTAAAAAAGTCTCATATAAGACATACTGTAATTGTTGTGTGAGCTGGCAGCGTCGCTGCTCTGAAGATGATACAGGCTCCATCTCATACGTTCTCCCACAGACTTTCAACACATGTGGTGCAGGCATATACAGTACACACGTAGCCATCCAGATATGTAAGCATGCACACAAACATACCACACACACCTGTTATGTGACCCACAAAGGGTTACATAATGTCATACTGACTTTCTGTATCAATGTGTAAGCTATAAAACTCAGTTCAGTAATGAACTTACAGAATGAAAAGGAGATATGACTGTAAATGGCTACAGAGAAAAATGAAAATATAGAATAACACTGATAAACAAATAACTTTAATGGGCAACAGATGGCAACCAAAGATTCCTCAGATCATACAGTTTGTATCCATTTTCAACTATCGCCCCTCCTCTTGATAATTTCCAGTAGGTCAGCTTTTCTTTAATCTAATTTTTGATTAAAATATAATTTTTTTATCCTCATTTCTTGTATTTGTATGTTTTCATGTCACAGAAACAAGGATCTGCATCCAAAATAATGAAAACGTAAAAATAAAAACACAAACCACAAGAGAAAAAACACAAACACAAACACATGTGTTCTTGGCAATGAGTGAAAGTCTCCTGGCATATTTTTTCAAAAAAAGTGAGAGAAAAATTCCAAGTTTCCACTTGTTATAACAGACAAAACTAGTGTAGGACTCGACTCCCTTAGAAAATTCATAAGCTGTGTAAGCAGTTGTGCAGACTGGTATTAGGATTTCATGCTATTTGTCTGGCGAGCCTTCAAAACCATCAACTTTATACTACGTTAAAAATAAATCAAAGCAGCTGTGACATACAGTGTGAGCTCATGGAGGCTGACTCATGATGGTGACATAATTGGCATACATGAACAAGGTTGTGTTACTGACCTTAAGGCTTTTGGTTTCTCTCTTAAGCCATCACATCTGAGATAAAAAATAAAGTCCCCAGAACTGCCATCTGTATGAATATATTAATGTAATAATCTATAGAACTAGCAGCATTATGAAGATAAATCTGTTCAGCAGCTTTCTGTGCTCTTAAGCAGCTCCCTACTGTCTAAAGTTTGTTCTGAAGACATGAATTCTCACATTTGCTGATCAATAACCAATTCTATTGAATTGCCTATGCTTTCCCTGTGACTCTATTGGTGCATTGGTGTTTAATATTCATATTTATGTGCTGTACAGAGAGCAGTACCATCCGACACATGTAAAAGTGAGGAACCATTGAAGGGAAAATATTACATCTTGCACACATGCTTGCAGGAACTTCAAATACTGGCAGATAAATTCTTTTTTCCTGTAAAGGTTAACTTGCAAATGAGGCATATTAAATAATGATACAGGCACAAAAAGAAAGCACATACTGTACTCAGGGCACAAAACAAAGCACTTCTATGAAATGGTTTTCTTTAAAAACAAAAGTGTTCTCATGGGTGACGATACAGCAATACACTCGACCACCACAGAAATGGTGCATGTATAATTTAGTCATATTCTTTTTTATTATCATAGCTATTATTTCGGTTCTTGTGCAACTGCTACATAATGACTCACATTCAAGATATTTTGTCACTCAGGAACAGCTAAAATGTATAAAAACAAACAAACCAAAAAAAGTGTATACTGTCAGAAATAAAATATGGTCCATGTTTGTGAATTCGACAACAGAAACACTGAGCCTGAAAACTTCACCATTATTAAAACTGGATAGCATGACAGAAAAAAAGTACTTAAATATTGTTCAAAGAACAAAATATATCATAACCATACTTCAATGTGACAAACACCAGCTGGTAAGATTAAGCGATCACTGGTGAGTTTTTTATCTTCCTTTTTTTCTTTCATTAACAAATTAAATACACATATTGCATGTCACTATAGCAACGCCCATTACAGGTCAATTTTTACGATCACCATTTTGGTATAGCAAATCAAAACCATAACATAACAAAATAAATTAGAAATTAGAAATCAACATCAGACAAAGCCTGTTTTTCTCAATCATATGAATACTTAACACCCACAGTATAAGTTAATAAAGTCAAGCTACTGTATATAAATACATCACCAGCATGCACAATATTGAATAATTGATATTATTGTTGTCATCATCTTACACTGAAGAAACAGTATAGTAGGCAAGTGCATTTAATAAAACAAACACAGAAGTAAACCACAAACTCTGAAGCTGCTTTTATTTGTTTTTTTGTCATTTTTTTGGTTTTATATTGTTAAGTCTCTGCCTTTAGTTAATCTTCACCTCCAAAAGAATCTATGGTTCCCGTGACATAACAGACTAATCTGTGAGATGCCAAATACACTTTGGGCAGAAGGAGGGGAATCAATTTTTCCTATCCAGCCCGCATTTTCACTGCCATGTAATTTCACCTTTCAAATTTGGGGGGGAATGAATCGGTTAAAATTATTCTCTTTTCTCAATATTAGTGTCAGTTTAATGTCAATGGCTTTTGGGGCCCTTTCTCATATATAGACTACTACTGGAACCAATGCAAACTAGTTTTGTGAGGCATTCCCATTCAAGCATTTTCTCTCTCAAGTGACTCAAATGCATCCCTATCACGCAAAACCCTAACTAAGCAGCTTATCTTGACAGAACAAGATCAGTTCCTATGCCAGTGTGAGGCTGCCATTTCAATCCAACAACAACCACTTCAGGCTGATTGACTGACATATCAGTGGTTTTGGCAAATGTCAAAGAGAAAATCAAGAAGACGGAGGCCCCTTTCAACTGTATATATATTTCTATATATATTTAAACTAAGATTTAACCTCCACTCTCACCTCTCTTTTGATTCTTTTCTTTTAACACATGGAAAAATAAAGAACTGCTGCTGCGGTAGTATCATCGGCAAAAGCGGCTGCCAAAGTCCACCGGCCCTTCATATATTTTTTGTGGTAAGTGTGGTTTCTCTTTAATTGTTGCCCTCCCCTCCCTCGTCATCCTGCTGGTCACTTGTCCACAGTGTCAAGTTGTCTCGGAGCAGCTGCATGATGAGAGTGGAGTCTTTGTAGGAGTCCTCGTTGAGGGTGTCGAGCTCGGCGATGGCGTCGTCGAAGGCGGTCTTGGCCAGATGACAGGCCTGCTCCGGGGCGTTCTGGATCTCGTAGTAAAACACTGAGTAGTTGAGAGCTAAGCCCAGGCGGATGGGGTGGGTGGGCTGCATGTGCTCCTTGCTGATCTCGTGGGCCTCGTTGTAGGCCTTCTCCGATGACTCCACCACGGTGGCCCTCTTCTCACCTGTGGCCACCTCGGCCAGGTACCTGTAGTAGTCGCCCTTCATCTTCAGGTAGAATACCTTGCTCTCATGCTGCGTCTCGCTGCAGTTCTTGATCAGGAAGTTGTCCAGAAGGTTCAGCACATCCTGGCACACGGCCTCCAGCTCCTTCTCAATCTTCTCCCGGTAGGCCCTGACCATCTCAATCTTCTTTTCATTGCCATCAGCCGAGGTCTTCTGCTCAATGCTGGAAATCACCCTCCAGGAGGAGCGACGGGCCCCAACCACGTTCTTGTAGGCCACAGACAGGAGGTTCCTCTCCTCATTGGACAGGGCCTCGTTCAGCTCTGTTACCTAAAAGAAGGAAGAGCACAAGCCTTGATTATACAAAAAAGAACGAGAACATATCATCCAGGAAAATATAGCATACTAGTCTGGCAAAAATGCCAATCATTTTATGGGTCCAGCTGCTAAAGATTTTCTGCTTGTCCTTGATTCATTATCTGTTGGTTCTGGATTATTGATTGTAAACAAAGAAGCATTTTAAGATGCCACATTGGAGCGGCGCCCCTGTGGCATCAGCTTAATACACTAACCACAAACTGCAACGTCCTGAACCAAACCTGGCCGGGTACCATTGTTGCATCTCTCTTTTCCTCGTTTCCTGTTATTTATCTACTACTGTATGTAATAAAGGTGTAAAAATATAAACTTTTAAAAAAAGAAGTAAGGAAATTTGCATTTGGCATCTTTCTGAAGTTCAAGTACATACCAAATGATTAATCAAGTATCAAGAGAATGATGATGAAAATAATCGTTAGTTGGGGCCCTAATTATTAAAAACTCATGTTTTTTGTGAAAGAAAAGTACAGTTCACAGCACAGAAAATGAGTAGTATTTCATGTCATGTGCAAGTTCCAGTTTCCTTGCCAATCCATTAATTTGGTGCACCAGTAGCAGCCCAATGGACAGCTAATACCAGTTACTCAGAAAAAGATTTGTGATAGTCAGCGGCAGTTGGGGGTTGGGAAAGGAAAGGAGAGCAAGGTGAAAGGAAGGCTGGAGATGGCTAAAATGTTCCCACGAGCACTTCGCACTGTAAGTAAAAACCATCACTGCACCGGCAGTTCACGTGTCCCAGTGACCTTCTCTTCAGCTCATACTGACCTTTTTACCTGTCTAAAACAGCACGCATGACATCACTGAGTTAGACTGTTAAATTTAGATTTTGACAGATCAGTTTGATAGTTGAGTGCTTGTCAAATAGGTTATGTTACTATAAAAAGGCCATATTTCTCATGGTTATTTGATTGGAAGAGCTACCATATATATATATATATATTTAGGGACAGTATATCCTTGATGTGCAACACTTCTCATTTCTCAGTTTTGACATTCACTGCTCAGCCAGAGGAGCACAAAGATGGCGCAGGATTGCCGACGTCACACATACTGAGTGGATGGAAAGAAAGGTTGAACCTATAGAGATGGAGGCACCTCTGTCTGTAACACAAACCTACTGCAAGAAAACAACCATAGTGTGCAATTTTCAATCAAATGAAGAAGATTTATATTAACCAAATGACTCAACTGTTGTTTTTTACAGAAAAAAATGGTCAACACTAAATATAATGCACTGATGTTTGGGAAGCTCACTACTGTGTCAATTGGATTACAGTTATGCAGATAAAAATGAGCTGAAAATGCTTCAGACTGATCGTGATCGTGATTTTAAGGGCTCCCTGACATTAATTATAATACATGACAACTACCAAGATCCCCATTTAGAGCTAAAAAATGCATATCCAGAGCTGAATCAATTAGCTGATTAAGAAAATTTATCTCCAACTGTTTCGAATATTTTTAAGGCAAAATAGCAAAACTTCATTAATTTCAGCTTCACAAATGTGAATATTTTCTTTTTTTCTTAGTCTTCTGTGAAAGCTATAAATATATTTAGATTTTGGCCTATTGGTCAGATAAATCAAGATGTGTTCACTGATTACAAAATAATCGGTAGATAGATCAGTAATGAAAATAATGGCATATCCCTAAAACTTCTGTCTGAAAGGCTGCATAAAAGGCAGTTACAATGAGAATAAAACATTTTTTTTGCATGAAGAAGACAAAGGTAATAAGATGATCAGCTATCATCTGTCATGTCTGGTGGCAATGGCAAGGGATTCCCTTTGATTAGAGTACACACCCCTGCAAAAAGGCCCAGTTTAAACTGCACTGACATGGCAGATTGTTTAAAGGGAAAGGAAGCCCTCCCTGCACAAACATCATCCCACCTCCTGCAACCAGAAACCCTTGATGACAAACGATCCACGGGGGCTCACTCCATCTACCCTGAGGAACATTAGACAAAAAGTTCCCCACTTTAAAGCACATATGGCGATTTTAATCTATAAGTGATCTCATACAAGCCCTGCTAAGACTCCCAAGATGCCAGGACCCTATTGGTTCCAGTGTGAGCTGGTGTGACACAGCAGTTTTTTTTAACCCACTGGTGAATCCAGTTCCCAGAATTTCTTAAGGGGGGCAGAGAAAAAAAGAAAACCAGACAAAGGCTCTGTCCTGAACACTGGCCAGTAAGAGCTGAGAAAGATCCAGTGAGGCAGGCCATGTCCTCTTTGCATTAAATATTACACCACTTAATCAAGGTCATTAATTCAAAATGACTTCAAATTTCTGCTGGATGTTGGGAGGAATCACATTCAGCACATGTATGTGTGTATGAGGACTACAGCAAACAGGACAGGAGAAAACGAAGCCTACAATCAAATCTGATCATATTGACTCACTGCAATATGACAAAGAATATTCTAGAGAGATTCTGCTGCCTCCTACGTTTGTTTAGAGGAAAGAGCAGTTTAAGCTCTCTTTTTAGAGCACTTCTATAAAGCAACCCTGCTCAAAAAACGCATGTAAGCCATACAAACAAGTATGAAAAATGAGCATATTTTGATGATGTAAGTTATTTTAATTAATGTGACAAAGAGAGGAGGAAGAAGTGGAGGAGGAGGAGGAGGAGGAGGAGGGNCAGCAGGAGCAGTCGATGGGCTTTTTTCCCGAGCAACCACACATGGTTCCCAGCAGCAGTAGCTTTAATGCATTCGGTTTAATGTAGGGAGGAGAGGTGGAGAGGTAAAAAGGAAGAAAAAGTAGCAAATGCAGTAAAGCAGAGACATTATATGTGATCCGAGCCTCTCACTTAGCGAGAGGTGAAGCTCAGGCCTGTGTGCATTTCATTGCAATATCCCTTCATTGAACGAGCTCGGCCGACAAAAAGGCACCGCCCAAGGAGCAGGCGATTTGGACTCGACTCAGTAGGGGGAAAAAGGCACTGAGCTGTCGATGAATTGGCGACAAGACAATACAGATATTAAGCATTACTTTTCTTTGGTGTCTAATTGTACTATCAAGCCGGTGTAACCGCAGATTTACAGCCAACACAGTCGAGATTGCAGGGCGCGCCTTTACGCAAACAGAGCACTGATAACACACTATTCATATAGTCATAATTATTATCTTTCTTTTTTTGAATGGACTTACCGATTTCATAGCTGCTGCCATATCATCATACCTCTCCGCCTGTTCAGCCAGCCTGGCTTTCTGCACCAGCTGTTCGCGATCAACCATGTTTTAAATGATATTTGGTTGCTGTGTCGACCTGCTCTACTTGGGTTTTGGGGATGAAATGATTGATATTTTAAATCGCAATGCAGTGAAATCCTACGCGAACCTAATGCTGCAGCTGTTCCCTGCTGTCTGTCTGTGCTCCGTGCAGACGGGACACCCTCTCCTCTCTCCCTTCCTCCCTCCCTCCCTCCCTTACCCTTCCTCCTCCTCCGCCTCCTCCTCCTCACACACTCTCTCTCCCTCGGCTGCGTCATCACTCAGAAAGGTGGGTGTCTGTGCCAGTGATGTAACACTCCATACAAGGGAACCAGAGGGCCACCATAGGGACGGATTTTTATATACAGTCTATGGGACGGATAGATGGGAGCAGCTGGGCTCAAGGCCTTGTGGGAAATGGAGTGTGCTGCCTTTGCTAACTGATTGATGATGAGTAGGTGTAGGTGTGACACAGCATCTTACTGTGGAGGCTGCTGGTGGAGCAGGGGGTTGAAGCACAATGGTCACCATTTGATTCCATCCTCGTGATGAAACTTTTTTGTTAGCCCCTGGGCCCATATTGAGGTGACCAAGTCCTACACAGAGTTGGCACAAAATACAGTAAAATAGCATAACATTAGCAACAAAATGTACTTCAAGTACCAAAAGTAGGCTACTTGTAATGCAGATTTGCTACTTTCACTGTTGTATTATTATATTATTGGATCATTATTATTAATGTGTTAATATGTATGCAGTGTCAAGCTGTTTTTTTCTACTTTATATATTTTTGGCTGAAAAAGGGGATCATATTTTTGAAGTTATGTTTTATAGCCAAAGTTCGAATTTGAAAAGTAATCAGTGAAAAATGAAGTCAAATGAAAAGAACAATACTTCTCTCCGAATTGAAGGGAAGATGAAGTATAAAGTATAGAATGGAAATACTCATGTAAAGTGCCCTGACCAATTGGGATTAACACACCACGTTATTGCACCACCTCACCTGTAATCTAGCTAGTAGCTGAATTTAGCAAGCTTGTTTTCAGCAGTGGTGGAAGAAGTACTCAGATGCATTACTTAGGTAAAAGTACCAATACCACAATGTAAAAATACTCCATTACAAGTAAAAGTTATGCAACTGACATTCACATATTTGTTTTTGTTTTGTGAGTTATGGGTTCATTTTACATCCTTAGGCTCCTAAAAAGCATCAAACTGAGAAGGATAACTCACTCTGTCATCATAAAGACACATGCAACTTGTAATAGAGAGAGGTTGCAAGAATACCATAGGTACATATTCAATAGTTTTTTCCATGAACACATTTTCAAAAAAGCAGTGATAGATCGTTGTGAGCTGTCTATGCACAGTAGATGTGTAATAGAACTGCAGTAAGCTTGAAACTAAATGTGTTGTTGTCAGAAGGGCCCATCAGAGACCTATGAAAAGGGCTGGATTACAAATTGAGCAAAGTATGCAACAAGGAGCTCCTAGATACCACAGAGGTCCTAAAAAATAAATGATTTCACTGTCTGTCAACTGGGTTTTGATCAATTGCAAATCTACTTTGGTTAAAAGGGTCATAAAGTTGTTCAGATATTTATCATGCAGCCGTGTCTTATAGAGGGGCCAAATCTCGTGCGTACTCACACTCTCTCTCAAAGGGAATTCCTATTCATATATACTGTATATATCTATCATGGGTTAATTATACATCCTTACATATGTGTATGTACAGTATATATATGGCAGTATGGCAGTGCCTGTCGAGCCCTGAGTTAGGGTAGGGCAGCCTGTATGTAGCGTGTGAGGCAAACCCAGGGCAAATAAAGTTTGAAATGCACTTGCTGCTGTTCATTGAGATAATTGCTTTGAGCCCAGGCACCATAGGCCAGATTTCTGTGTTAGAGTCAGATGAATTAGTTAAAAAATACTTAAGTAAGAAAATCAACCAGAAATCAAAGTGAGAGGGACATGTCCCCTAATCCAAGTGTAAATTACACCCTTGGGCTAGCACTCTACAGGGTTTTTTCACTGTACATAGTTATAACTAGAGTGAACTGTTTCTCGACAGGTCATAAAATTGGCAAAAAATACATTTTTTGCCAATTTTCCTCAAGAGCATACATGGTAAGAAGCTGCTGCCTTTTGGGAGAGGTTCTAATGGGGACATATTGTATCTGAGGAACCTTGGGACACTTTTTAGTATTTAGGGAGCTTCTAGATTATCAGAGGGCATTGTATGGTAACGTGTACTGTTCCTTGTATTGTATTATTTTCTCAAAGTTTGCCTATACCTGGCAGGGGTTCTGTCCTTTTCATCACAAGGGTTAAGATTGTTTTACTTTTTCCATCCTTTCTCATAATATTTTGTAAGGGAAAGTAATGTTTGGTCTGAAGGCTGGACTGAGTTTAAAGACTGGATGATTGTTTACTCTAAGCATAATGCCTCACAGATTCTGGTATCCTGAATAAACTGTTACTCAGCATTTCTAACCAACATCCCACAATTCGACTTGACATATTGAATCATGACATAATCATTTTTGCATGGTAGTTGTCAGGGCTTCACTAGACTGTAATCTGAGATCACAGCATTCCCCCCCTCAAGGCCAAAATGCTAGTGAGCAAAGGGGAAACTCTGCTGGTGAGGTTAGATTTGTGCAGCTATTGTAGAAGAATACGGAGCACAGCACATGCTTATAAAAGGCAGCAATTTTATATCACAGCTTCCCGATATTCAGCACCACACATTTAGAGTCACTATTTACGGTAATTGTAAATATTTAACCAAACTAGCAATGTGAGCTACTTAAGCAGATGAAGAGACTACTGTCACACAGCTCCCTCTTCTGGTCAAAATGGAAATGAACGTGTCTGAGGATGAGACATCATGCTCTGCAGTGGGATTTTAAAAGTTGAAGATTTTCTTGTTGTTGCTGTTGTTGTGAAAAAGCTTCTGAAACCACAGGACTGTCTTGAAACATTCACGAATTACTGTTCTCTGGTCAGCAGTTTATAAGGGAACACTGACCCAGAACAACCATTCATCTGCATCAACTTTAATTATTCCTATAAGGACAATTGTATATACAGTAGCAGTAACTTTTAATGTATAGTACCATATCCTAACACAATAGATAGGAGAAGAAAGAACAAAAACTCTGTTAATCACAAAACTAAAAGCTGGCAAAGACTATTAGGCTTAAATGTATGCAAAATATATCATTAAATATATAATTAAAAGGTACATAAGTAATGAGGTTGTACCACAGCATGAGTAAATGAGGCACATGACCTAACCTAAAGAAAAACTAACATAAAAAAACGAATTAACAACTAAAGGAGGAACACATGCAAGTTAAAAAATGTATTGAATGCTCCATTTTTATCAACACCTCACAATTTATTAAATTTCATTATCTTATTTGTCAAAGATGATACTGTGGAGATTTGTTAGTGTGATGCACTGTTTGGGAGAGCACACATGAATGTAACAGTGAACGAGGAGCATAATACTAAATTTAGAGGTTCTCACAAAAAAAAGAGTTAAAAAACATATTTTATCTAAAAATTGTGAAGGCCGAGAGGTGGATTGATGTAAATTAAAATAATACATAAATTGATACATTTTAGAGGGAATAAAACCACCTACATTTTTTAGTAGTGTTATGAGAGGTCACCAATTTCCACCTTTCTGTGTCCATGTCTTAATACTTTCTCTCTCTCTCTCTCTTTCTCTCTCTCCCACACACAAACACATGGTGTTGAACCTTTTCTTCCTCTGGAGGAGGAGATTAGCACCTGCTGACCTGACCAGAGGTCAAGAGAGGAACTTTAGACTTTCAGTGATGTAAACTGGGTCAAGTCATGATAGGAGGAGGAGTCAGGCCAAAAATATAACACTATCTTCACACTTAACCATAGCTTGTTGTTTCAAAGACATGAATATTGGACTGATATGAATTGAACTATAGAAGACCATTGAGATGTTTATTTTTTTATTGTGTTGTGTAGTTTCATTACCTTATCTTGTGCCAGGTAAATGCAGAGGTCAGGCCGATAAGATCAGAACCTATGCAAAAAAAGTCACCTTTTATTTATTCTCTCATTTATGCTCCAACGTAATTGTTTTCTAAGGGGATCTCTTTTCTCTACCTATTCCAATTATGGGGAAAATGATACCTTTTCTCAGATATGTATTCATTATATACCATTTAGTAGCATATGACAGACACTAGGAGATCTCTCTTTTTAAAGGAAATTTCTTTGCATTGCACAGCCTTATAGTGCAACAGGCAGTGCTCAACCAATGTAACTCTCTACTTGCTTCAAAGAGGATTACTGTGCCTTCTGCTTAGCTTAGTTACTTCAAATTAGGATAAGGGTAAGGAGAGCAGTCGATAGTGGCCATCTGTCTGTGGACAGTCAAGCGCTCACGCTGCTGTAAATGGAGACAAGTCTGGAGTTGGATGTTTTGATATACCCAGATGAAGTAAGGATTGTTACTCCGGAGGAACTCACAGAATGGGAACTTGAGACTGCGAGCCAGGTGTCCATACCCACCGTCCGACTCTTTGTAGCACTTTACCCATACAATCCTGCTGCAATGTCTCCCAACCATGACACGGCTGCAGAGGAGCTGCCTTTTGTACCAGGCCAGATAATCAAGGTAAAAATGTTGTGCTGTCTTCTACTTTAGCAACTTAATGTAAAAGTTCTGAAGGCAGAATGCTGTACAACTTTTTTATGGTTCTCTTCAAGTGCTTTGGCATGGATGACTCATACTGTATGCTTAAGTTGAATTTCCTCACCTCATCAGTTGAAAAACTTCTTTGAAAGAACATGATGGTGTTTCCTGTTTGTGCTATTCAGGCCAGCTGAGTGTGTACAAAGATATGAGCTTTCTTCCTGTCACCATTTCCATCTGATTGATTCGATTTGCCGCCTTTTTATTGATTCTGTAACTGCTGCAACATGCATATATACACATGCATATTTACTTCTTCTTCCAAAACCTAAAGTAAAGTCATAAAAGTAACTGTCTCTGCATGCATTAGGTGTTTGGAGACAAAGACAATGATGGTTTCTTTCACGGTGAGTCTGGTGGTCTCTCCGGTTATGTGCCAAGTAACATGGTGGCTGAAATCCCAGTGGACGACGAGTACCTGAAGCATCTACTCATGCAGCAGGGATTCCTGCCTGTGGACCACACAGGTACAACCTCTGTCTCTGCAGGATATTTTGTTGTAACAAGCTGGCAGAACAGTAACGTAGGGGCTACAGGAAGGCTTCTTTACACTGAGCTGCTCCCTGGGGAGAATGTTTGTAACTGTAGGAAGTTACTGAAGATAAAAAAAGATACTACAACAAATAAGGGGAAGTAAAAGTAATACAGAAGTTTTGAGTCCATCGCCACAAAAAATGTATCTTTTAAATAACATGAATACAATTCAGTGCACTAGTTTACTCAAGTAAGTAAGCTTTTAAACAGTTATTTCTTTGAGTTTTGTGTACATTGATTTCTAGCATTAAAGTTGTCTGATTTGATTGATTAAAGTTGTTGAGTTTTTATATTGGCCCACAGATATGTCTCTAACACCAAGTCTAAGCGACGTAGCCAGCATCCCTGATGATGTGATTGTTCGACGAATGGTGGCCTTATTTGACTATGATCCATGGGAGAGTTCACCCAACATGGACAGTGAAGTATGCACTATAATGACACATGAACCACTTTATCTTTTAACCACTTTCTACAAATCCATTCTTATCTATTGTTTCAAACACAACAATGTGGTTTGTGGTGATTTTTCTCTATTTGTCTCTCAAAGGTCGAACTTGGTTTTCGTTCAGGAGACATTATTTATGTGTTAGGTGAGATGGATCAAGACGGATTTTACTATGTGAGTTTCATCTCTACAATTACAATGGTCAGTGCTTAGTTCTTACACTGACTTTTGCACAGAAGTTTAACTGTCATCTCAATTTTAAGGGGGATCTGTGTGGACGACGAGGTTTGGTTCCATCAAACTTCCTGCAGCCACTGCCGTGGGATTAGAGGAAAAGGCCCCGCTCTAGTAGGATGTTTGCTACAAATGCCAAGTCTCAGACACAGTGAGAAACGAGCAGTTTTCATTTCAAAAAATTGTTAAATGGACATTTTTATGTGTCAAAAAACATATTCTTTTATTTTTTATGCTAGCACGGCACTGCGCTGCACCTGCTTTTGATTGTAAAACAATGATTGTCTATGCAAATACGTTAAGCATCTAATTCACTAGTATCGATCAAGATGCGGCAAAGTGAAAAGAGTTCTTGTCATTCAATTCAGATAATTCTTTATTTAAAAATATTAACAAAAATGACAAATCATTTGGTGAAAACATTACAGAAAATTACAAAGCATGTATATTTTAAAAATGTCAACAACTCAGCATGGAAGCTCTTTAACTCAAATACAAGCCAAAATCAGCTAAAATGATGCATAAATATATTACAATATGAACAAATTGTAATTATTTCAATCATTCCTGATGGAAATGGATACATTATTTTAGCCTTAATAATATGCTTCTAGTCTCAGTTTTTTGCAGACCAGTGTATTAATATAGTATGTCCATATTTGCCTTATATCCTCTTTATATATTCATAGTTTTTTCATATGGAGAAAGTATAAGAAAGTATATTTTTTGTTTTGGGGAATTGCAGCAATTCTTATGTTAAAACTTCACAAAAGAAAATTAATTTAAAGGAAATGGTTCATGTTGTATTCATATTATCAATGCAAGAACTGTAAAGCAGAAACTTAAAATAAACTCTTCTTGAATTTGTACAATGCTTACCAGCATGCTTTTAGCTACGGGTTTATGATTTTAATAGGTTGATTTAAAAACTTATCTATTCTGACAGGCTTCACATTCACCATTATTCTATCAATTTGCATTAAATGAACACAATACAAGATTAAATGACAAACGCAACAGAGAAATTCAGCAGGTTTTCATGAGAGGCCTTCTAGTTTTAAAATCTTTCACACAATCCGTTGGTTTCTTCTTTTACATTTCTCTGCAGCCAACAGTACACTCATCCATAAAGTAGGAAACACTACACTGTGTAGTTAAGTTTAGTAGTGCTTTCTACTTTATGGGTGACAACACTGTACATCAGTAGCTTCTGGTCGCTCCACCGCAAACACTGAAGACATGGCAGGTTGAGTAAAAGCAGGTCTTCACAAATTAAATTTGACACAAAGAAAATTTTCTAACGTTATTTTATACCTGAGACATATGAAAACAGGCTAATCAGTCACACCCACGGTGTTTGACAGTAATGTTGCTTAAAATAATGCTGATACAGGACATAAATAAGACAAAAGCAGCAACTCATGTGTACTTACGTGCATTTTGTTTGAAAAGATACAACAAATAAAAAGCAGCGACAATAAGATTTTTAAATAAAGTCACTTGCTGTCAGGGTCTTACCAGCGTTTGGACTCCGAAGAAGAAAGGAAACCCAGAAGTGAATGTGACCTTTTTATTAACCCTGTCTGAACCACGTGGTTAACACAGGAAAAGCTCTAACAGTCACACACACACACACACACACACACAAAAACTATACATGCATGGAAGTGTATGCAGATGTGCACATGCACACACACGCACACACACAAACAGTGGTGGGAATCGAGCTTAAAACATGTACTTAAGTATGTGAACACATGTAAAGGATTATTTGTTGTAACATGTTTAAAATGTGTCCATGTTTCTGAGAAATCATTCTTTCGGGAGATTTTTAATTCACTGTATGTATGACCTATCATCCGGAGCAGGTGGTTATAGGTCCAACTACTTCATATAGTTTTGTTTAGTCTATTATTACAGTATTTTTATTTTTTATGTACAATCTTATTAAAATAACTGTGGCCATCAGACAAATATAGTACAGTGGAAAAATGTTTAGTAAAAGTACATACAACCACACACACATACACACCCATGCAAATTCAAAACCTACACCCACAAACTTCGGGCAGACTCCACCACTGCCAAGTGTGAGCTCATCCCTTTTAAGGACATAGACTATGAGGCGACATCCCTTTACAAAATAAGTTAGACAGATACGTATTGATCCCAGCGATAATTAGCCTAATATTGATGTGTACCAGTTATCTCAGGACAAAATACTCTTGACTCATATTTCAGTAACTCTTGTGTGAGCATAGGCCTATGCTTTGACTGAAATAACAACAAAATGATGAAAGATCAAATTAAATGAAAGGTTTTTAGCAGACTTTTAGACTAAGTGAGCTCATTTTGGAGATGTTGGAACTTAAATGTTATTTTGCAAAGGGACTATTTTATTCTTCAGCACTATCCTCAAATATGTCATATACATACAGCAGTGCAAGTCCGAAATCTTCTGTTTAGATGACAGGAAGAGATTCATATCTCGTTTTTATTTCTGAGAACTCATTCACGCTTGCATGTTTGTGACAATGCGTAGGTGGTGGTTGGTGGTGCAAGGCTCTTCCCTGTCCCAGCAGCAAATGTGCAATATGCTTGCAACAGAAACTTCGCAAATAGAAAAGAGACGGGCTTGTGTCCTCTGTCGTCACGACAACCCAAACCTCAAAGTCACACCAAGCGAAATAAGAGGAAGTGGGGGATGGGCGGCGCACACAAACCGAGAAAAGATGTCCTTGTGAGAAAAAAGACTAGAAGACAGTAATGTGTAATGTAGTAGACAGAACAGTGGCTGTAAATGCAGCATCTGATAAAAAGTTGAATCTGCTGCAAGGAATCAGATACTGCAAGCCAAACCCCACACACACACACACACACACACACACACACACACACACACACACACACACACACAGGTTGTAATTGTTTATAATACTGAGTCCACATGTGTCCCAAATAAACAAAGAATGAAACTCTGCAGCAGGCAAACATGACTGTGCATCCTGCAGATTATCTCTACACTGTTGCGCTAGAGGATGTGTTTGCCTCAGACATCTATTCCGGTGCAATTTGGGATTATATCCAAAGTGATCTCCTTGAGTACTTAGGGTGATATAGATAGCACCAAGCTGCCAAAAACAAGCGCAGCATCTAATGACACCAGTATTATCTTCCCAGGTCGCTGCTTAGGACAAATTGAATTATGTTTAACCTATGGTGATTGATCTCAGAGAGGGAAGTAAACTTCTGCTGTGTAATAGTGTCTGAGAATGTAACTTTTCTTTTTGCAATTGTTTAGTCAGTCATAATATGTCAGAGTATTAGACTGAACCATGGTTGAACATGTCTAATTGTGGACAGCAGCTGGAAAAGGCATATATCAAAAACGCACACATACAACACATAAAAAGCTACGGTTCCTGTTTCTGTTTAGTCTAACTTAACTTTCTCATTAAATCATGGCTGTGGGTTCGTTAGCAAGTCACCAAATAAGGAACGAAACTTCCCCATGACCCCTAAAGATAGAAATAAAAAATTTTCATGCATCTTTTAAAAATCCTGTATGCTATATAGTTTGCAACTGTGCTACCCAGAGTTGAATGCAAGCAGAATCCCAACAGCCATTCAGATCTGTGCTGCCACATAGTGGATGTTAGTAGAGATAACAGTCTGGAGTGATGTCATTTTGAAGGTGAATGTTCTTATTTCCCCGCGACCCTGTACACAGGATAAGCGGTTGACGATAGATGGATGTTCTTTATTTAAATCCCCATTAGCTTTCACAAAGTGGTCACCAGTCTTCCTAGGATCCACATTTAACAATTTAAAAATCACATTGATCAATAACACAAGAGAAGGCGAAATGAGGAAAATATAAAGATCAGAGTGAAGTGAAATATCTAAATACGAAAAAGGTGGACAACAGAATTTTGAATAAATAAAGAATAGAAAATGAAAATACTAGCAATCAAAAGGACTCAGTCAATCCAACTCAGAATTGTTATATTTTACTTAAATCTGTTACTTACTTAAATTAACCCACATATGTGATGTAACCATTAGAAATTCTTAGCATTCAACTAATCATAGATTCCATTTATTTTAAGCCTTTTCCTTCATGACTACTTTTCCTGTACTGCAGTCATAAACAAACCAAGAAACCCCTATGTCTCAAGTGCCTTGCACAATAGGGGCATCTAATGTGTTTGAAGTTCATCTTAATGGTTTGAACTGAATCAGTGAGACCATCAGACTCCACTAAGACAAATACATACATACCCATCAAAATAAAGAAAATTTTAACCTAAATGCACTAGATGAATGAAAGTATATGCAAATAAGCTATCCATTTCTAAAGAACTTATTTTTATCAAGTTAGCAGGACTCGCTTTAGTGGAAGCAAGAGGAACATACTAATAACTATTACTAATAATTATTATGCTGAAGAATAAAAGTTGTCTTTTTTCTGTGCAATTGGAGCCAGTGGAAGGAGGTCTGAGTGACACCTGTGTCTAATGCCTTACTGTAAACCAATTAGAAAAAGACAAAAACAGCATGTAGAATTTTATCACATTTATTGCCTCTAAAACCCCCTAACCCTGGGTGAAAAAACTAAAATGGGAAAAATATTTTTACAAAGCAGGAATAAAACATACTTTATTTAATTATTTATTTATTGCACAATATTTTACAAACAGCTGAGATGAAACTGTGTGAACCAAAGTCTGAACTGTATGCACTGTGGTAAAGTTCAGAGTTCTTATTTCTGCAGGACAGGAAGGAAACACTTCAGTATCACATGAAACAGCACCCTATTAGCACACTAGTCTGTAAATTGCTCTGGGTCATCATACATGGTAACTTTGATCTTCAGTGCAGTTTGTTGTAGAAAATTATAAGCTGTGGAGGTGAGCTGTAAAATATGCATAGTTTTCTTTGAACCTGCACAGAAACTTGCAAACAGTGCATACAGTAGATTCACACATACATAATTTACTTTTAAATAACAAATATTAAATATTAACATATAATGTATAATATAATACATTATATTTCATGTATTTAACAATCAGTGTACATAGACAGCATTAATTCTTCATTAAAGTTTAGTAAATTAAACCTTTCATCCTGTAGTGTGCAGGGACGGTGCACAGGATACCAGCACTGACATGATGAGTAATCCACTGCTAACCACAGCAACATGGCCTCCTGAGTAATAGACCTGCCGTCCATTCAGGGGCTGCACTGGCCTGTAACTTTTGACCATCTGCATTCCATTTGCAAACTGAAGCTGGGAGAATGCGGCAAGCTATAACAAAGATGAGATCCCAACAGACAGGTGAAAAAGATTTTGCAGGATGACAAAATGGAAAAGCTGATAAAAACACAAGGTAGGTGCAATGGTAAAAGGGTGGGCTGCTCATATTGTGTACTAGTTTTCCTAGTCAATATCTTTATATTAATAATAGACAATTTTACTACATTTACAACCCCGCACAGCAGAGGTTTTCAAACTGGCAAAAATGTTGTGTCAAACAGTAATTAGGCCATAAACATTAGGCCATTTGTCAGTGCAACACTGCCCCTGAATGGTTAAAAACATCCCCCAATCTTTAGTTTTGGAAATTTGTTTTTTTCCCAGATGATCTGAGGGATAACATGCTGAGAAAATTCTTTTGTTTAGACAATAATTATTACGGAACCAGGCTTTTTGTTATACTTCCTAAAAAAGTTTAAGTTTATTTTAGAGACAACATTTTTATTTAACTGTCTGGGATACAGTGAATATAAATAAGTAAATATAATTCCTTTCCTCCTCTGGGTATGATACAGTACAACAGGGTAGGTTTCATTTCAGCATTGAAGGGGACACATTTAATGCTAAACAAATTTTGTACCACTTTCTGCATCAATATATGTTGGAAACATGTTTATGTAAAGGTGGAATAACTAAATTCAGTTGTCAGCTGACAATTTAAGATACAAAAATATAACAAATATAATTACAATATAATGTAATGAGGCTCTTAGGTCTATTCTATTGCTTTCAGATAGGTATTGTCCTGTAGATCAACATTTCTCATTTAATATCATCCCTGCTGAGTCAACACACACATGCAGGCATGATTTAGTCATCCCTCTTCTTCTGTGTCTTTTATTTAAGGAAGTAATCTCTTTAAATGTGCATGTGGCACTTATTTACGTCATGATACATGAATTAAATTTTGAATAATTTATAATGCCCAGTACTTTAATATCTTTTGTATTTAATCAGGTTTTCTGCTCATGTTCAAATCTTTCTGCACATTCAAAATCTATCCCACGTATCTGTTCTGTGACATGTTGAGAATAAAGTTGTGATACAAGGAGAATAAAGTCATAATACTTTTTTTTTTTTTTAATCTACCTGCCCTATACTTTGCTGTGTATTAGCCTGCATTATTGCACTGCTGATATGAAAGTATCCACTTCAGACCATCTGACACACACAGAACCCTGTTTGGGAATGAACTAGAAGTGTGCTGCTCATATCAGAGTGGAAAACCAAAACTAAATGAAAAGCAGACAGAAATCACACCACAATTCCACACAAATGTTAACTTCACCTAAAATAAAGTACAGCTAAGAGCCTTTTCAGTGTTGGAAACACACTGAGTAGACAGACAGACAACAGTGTATGTATTTAAATGTTTTGATCAAGGTTATTGCTAGGGACAATTCAGTAGTTGCTGAAAATTGGTAGGGATATGTCCTACTACCGTCCCTAATAAATTCTACCTCCTTGCATTATTATGAAAAAAGTTACCTGTTTCCTGCTGAGAGGAATGGAGTTCTCAAACACGCTCCAGACAACAACTTCAGCACAGCTAGGTGTAGTGAGAGAGCCAGCATAGCGAAAGTACTTGGTCATATTCTTCTGAGGAGGAATTAACATTTCCAGAGACACACCCTTCAGTGCTGTGCTGTTTGCTGGTTTTAAAAATATTAAAAAGACAATGAAGTTAGCAAGAAATATATTATTAAACAATAAAAATATTGTGATTACTTTGTTGCTCTAATCGATATACTGCATTGGTGGTGTAAGAAGAGGTCTTTTGTGACATTGTGTTATCCCATTACTAGCATAATCTTAACCCTGGAACAATCACCAACGCATTTAGGACCCTACACACAGTGTGGCTGGAAGATAATGAAGCTTATCTTATTTTGCAAGCAGATATGACTTACTGGGTTGTATGGTATATTTCAGAGCATTAATAAAGGGATCAAACTTCTTATTTGGAGACTCAGACTCCTGAAATGAAAGAATAAAATGTTCACGTTACATAGCAAGCTGAAATAACATTTTTGTCAAAGTTGGAATAGATTTTTTGATTCAAATAGATGAGGGTGCTTAAATTTTAAAGGGCATTCAATCAGTTCCTGGTAAATGACGATGCACAGAAGGCTCAGGATGGTAAATTGAAGCATTGTGTGTCCTGATGACAGCGGGAGTTCTCTGAAATCCATTGGATCCATAAAGTTAACGGAGGGATTTATATTTCCATCCTAAACCTTTTGTACCTTTACGCAATAGAAGAGAATATAATAGAGTTTTAAACTCTAACCTTGTTAAAAGGTTTATTGCTCTCTGTTACTTTTGATCTACAAAGCTGCGGAGAATGCCTTCTACTAAAAAATGATTTAATCTCAGTTATCACCACATTAAAACTGCCCTACTCATTACTTTAAAATGTGCAAAATTCTGATGCCAGTTGATCAAATCTGACTAAAAATCCCTGACTGCGTGAATACTCTGGGATCAAACCCAGCATTTATGAAATGACATGTTTGCAATTATTGAACCTATGTCCTTGACATCTTGACTACATTTTTATAAGATATGCAGAACAAGTTGCCAGTTGTTCAGATTCAGTGCATACCGTTAAATCTTACTAATATTTTAGCTTCAACTTTAATCTCCACTTTTTTTAAATTGCAAAATGAACAAATAAAATCACCTGAAAGAAAAATCCAAGAACAGCCACGCCTGTGTGGTCTCTTACAGCCTGGGACAAAGAGACGTATTCTTCCTTTATGTGGACAATATGCATCTGTGGATGCCATAAAATAATTCATTACATCATTTATCTGAATAGTGTGCACAAAATGGCTACGTCACATGTGACGTGATTCACACTTTCATCTCCATATATTTCTTACCTCCATTGGAAATTGTTCTCCATCAATTGTGTGTTCAGACCCCGGGCCTCCATCTTGGCCCCAGTGCAGGTGAAGTTGGTATGCCTTATATGGTACAGCCAGATTTCCTCCCATGATCCTCATACTGGAGGGCAAATCCAGTTGAACTAAAAAAACATTCAAGTCATAATTTAAAACACCATCACCAGATGACGTTTGCCTGAATGAGTGAAAAAAAGCTTTTGTGGTTTTTTATGCAGTGGAAATTTTAAAGCGTTAATGTTTTGCAGCCTCTTCATGTTTAAGTATCTCAGCGTATGCGCATTTAATATTTTGAGAGTCATTTTTTATTAAATCTGAGAGCTGCAGAACTTTCTTTGCTAATATTATCCATTTTCACCACATCTTACACAATATATGATTATCTCAGTGGATTACAACTGGAGGTAATTGCCTATTCAGAATATTACAGCCAGTTCAGTCGACACTAAAACACTAAAATTAGGTGGATCATTACGTAGAATAAAATAAAAAAAAAAGATAGGAAATAACCTACTAGAAATAGGCTAATGCATTCTTTCAAATAAAAAATAAAAACATTTCCCTCCTGGCAGTTATGTTGTCATTCTGTGGTTAACACTGGTTATATTGCAGTTTATTTTCAATTAGGTGTTATTTGTAGAGAAAGCACTTTCCAGCAGTAAGAGTTGTCTGAGAAAGAGAAGGTCCCGTAACCTCCTGCAGTTTTGTAGTTAAAGTTATTTAATATTCAGTGTTTTCCAATAAAGAGAGGTTACAAAAATGTTTGTGTATACATAATAGTTCTTGGAAAGAAAAAAAAAAAGTCAGAATCAGCCAAAAATTGGAATTGGCAGGTCAGACCTTTAAACAAAAATCTGTAATCAGAATCGGCCAGGAAAATTGCAATCGGTGCATCTTTGCTGAAGAGTTGTGTTGGTGCCGTAAAACATTACTCCATTGTTAAACATTTCCTGGCTGGGCCCGTAGTGGCAATGACAGAGATGCCATTCAAACTCTTACAAGGCAGTGTACCATCAAAATTATTTTAAAACTGTTATTTTAAGATAAAATTACTACATAAGTTTGCCTTAAATTTTTCACAAGCACATTGTCTTTTTACAAAATAAATCTGCAATAAACACATACCACTGTGACCGTTGTTTATGAGGCGACCATTAAAAGTGTCCTCATAGCCAATGAAGTGAAAAGGACTGAGACGTTCATCTGGTAGCACTCTCCCTGTAACAATGTTAACTGGAGACTGAGCTCTGCCGCTGCACTGCTTTGAAACCACTCCCCATAGGTCTGGACCTGTGAAGACAAGAGGATAGGAAAAATGTTACTGCACTACTACATATTTTTTATTTGTTAAAACTGTTAATGTCAGTGACTTGTTTTGATGTTTACCTGTGCAGGTTTGATTGCATGTAACTTGGGACTGATAGCACCAATCTACAAGAACAGGTTTAAAATAAGTGATTTAACAGAAAATAAATAACAGCAAGAAGAAATACAAGCCCATGGCTGAGAAACAATTCCCAAACAGTTGGGAATTAGTTAAATAATATTCAATATCATGCAATTTATTCACAAACAAAACACAACAAATGCAAAAAATGCCTGTGAAGATTTTTCAAATGTATCTAATTTGACAGAATTTTAAATCAATAAGTTTCTTTCTTACCTTGCCCTGAGACAACCTTAATGGAAGATGCAAACAAAAATAACACAGGTGCAAGCAGCATTGTAAATCTAGTCCCAATCTGCCTGCACTGAACTTTTCGGGAGATAATGCCAGAAACAGAGTTCAAACACCCAGTTATAAGACAGTTAGACCCATCCATCAATCAATCCCTCCCACGCATGCTTGGGTTTATGAGTCTTAATTCTGTAACCACTGACACATAACCAACACTTATACCTGAAGACTGATATATTCACAAGATAATGAGCGGACTCTGGACCTGGCGTGCTGCGGTAAGCGTGTAGATAAAGAGAAGATTAGCGTGGCCCCCTCTTTTGTAAGCGTGTCGTCTCATTTCCGGTCGCCGGAGCGCGATTCTGCTCAGTGCATGCTCTATTTTAATACAGTTCATTTTGTTAGGATTCTTCAGTACAGCGGCAAATTATCCGCTATTAAATTAAACTTACATTAGTTCTTCTCCACCACTCACATCTTTATCATTCGTTTAGCGACTTTCGCTAAATACTACAGATGTTTACACGGTTGCTTTAGCTTAGTAGCTAGCAATGGCTTCTATGTTCCCTCTCTCTCTTGTTCAGTGGCCTCATTTTTAGCTATTCCCTTGACATCTTTTGCTCAAACTACTTAAATCTGCAGGTGTACGTAAGATTTTTTATGCAGAACGCTGGCCGTCTTACTTGCTCATAGAGCAGCTGCGCCCATGCCCACTAGATCGGGTTGCCAGGTTGCGGTGACTTGTTGGTTTAATTTTATGTAGCATATTTCCTAAACAATCTGGCAACTTTGGTGACTAACGTTCAAAACTTGGATTAATGTATGACGATGATAATAAAGTCTGAGGGCTGTACAAATCATGGGAGTTTCCCGGGAGAGACAACAAAACGGAAGGGCGCCGAACTTGAAAAAAGAAAAACCCGGGAAAATGGGTGTGTCAGCCGGGATGATTGCATTTGGGTTTTTAAGCTGTATGTAAAAGAGGGGGCGTGGCCTAACGTTTGCAAGGAGATTTTGAAGCCAGATCACTTTTTTTCTGGATGGCTTCAACAAGATGAAAGATTTGGAACGTTTCTGTCCAGATGGCCTCACACGGAAAGTCACCAGTGAAGGAGTGCAATCGGTGTGACAGCGGCAAAGCAGCACACGGTGCAGCAGGTAAGAGGCATTAGTGACTAACATTAGCCTGGGCTAACGTTAACTGTTGTTTCCTGACATGCATGGAATATCAGAGAAGGACTAACTGTGATGGAAATTTGATATTTTACTCTGTGTACTGTTTCATATATCAATGTTTCACTGTGTGGTATTTGATTATTTTATCGTGTTACAGCTAGGTGAAGTTTCCCCATGGGAAAAATGCTCGTTAGAGAGTTTTCTGTTTTCTTATCTGACTGACCTTGATAGGCCTCCGACTCAGGACAGCTGATCCCTACCAAGGGGGTAAACCACAGTTGAAATAGTGAAGCAGACCAAAGCCTGCACGGACGGTTCCATGTAGGCCCAAAAATGACGTGAAAACCCTGTCACATCCCGTCGCACACGACAGATGTAACCGTATTGCTTGGATTATAGAGGGCGGTTAAATAAAATCGGGCGGTTAAATAAAATCTTATTTAACGACCCTGTATAATAATCTTATAAGATCTTATTTTATTATAAGATAAAATAAAATGTGTGTATGTTTCGGTCAAAGACTGTTTGTGTAAAAGTGAATAAGAACAAAATGACAATCTTATTTTTTTTTCTATTGCAAAATCTATTTTTGCACTCAGCATTCATCCATTTTTAAAAAGCACATATTTCATAAGGGAATTTAATGTCCAAACGCATCAAACTTATTTTTCAGGCTTATATACAGTGCCTCTATTCAAACTCTTATTTTATTATAAGATAAAATAAGATCTTATTTAACGGCCCTGGGATTATAAACTCGCAGTGAATCTAAATAAACTTTTCTGCCATCAGTGACACTGCGTTGGTCTCTGACAGGTGAGCCTCGTAGGTGGGCTGATTAAACAGTGACGATCCGAGTCAGACAAACACACTGAGCCATGAAGCTTCATCAAACCATGGTTATGCTGTGCGATCATGCGCAGTAGATGCTGGTGCCAACAGGAAGTAGCACTGTAGTAATATTTTATTGGTCCAAAACTGGCTTCACTGCTGTCCATTCAAATCAGCGGGGTTGCTTCGTCCAGTAATATACTGTCTATGGTCCCTACTCCCTTCCTTTCTTGCTTCTGAGCAATATAAAGTCACCTGTTTCTCCACTGACTCTTTGCCTTACACTCTGCAGAATGGTTGCACTCTGTATGTTTGTCTGACCATTTGCAAAGAAAAAATCCCTTAAAAAACATCAAGATTGAATTCTTTATTTCAGAAGACTCACTTAAAGGTTTAATTTCCATTTCACTAACGTTCATGGCTGCGATAATAAGGCAATGGCAAGTAAGGTTAGGGCCCAACATGCTCTGAGAAAAAGAAAATCTTGGGTTGGCCAGGAGAGCTGGCTAAGAAGCAGCCTCATTTCTGAAACAGTTCGTAGAACCATAGACTGTAACATTAGCGTAGAACCCATACTAAAAGCGTAGGTGTGCACAAAACTGGAAATGGCGTTGGACCAAAAAAAAAATCAGATTTATAAAACCGTACACAAGTTCAGGCAACTCCTTTTATAAATCATACTCCATGTGGAAATGTGCGCACGTGGATCAGCCTCATATCCAGCCCTCTACATGCCCACATTCAGCCATAAATGGTCATGTTAAGCACCTCATCGATATTAATGTGAATGAGCCTTCTTACAGTGAATCAGAATCGGCTTTATTTGCCAGGTATGTGTACCTGAAGGATTCCATGTCAGACAAAGTGCTGTTTAGAATGGAGATAGAAGGCTGAGTGGGGGGGCTCCTCCTGAAATCCACGATCATCTCTACAGTTTTGAGCGTATTAAGCTCCAGGTTGTTCTGGCTGCACCAGAGAGCAAGCTGATCAACCTCCCATCTGTAGGCCAACTCATCAGCGTCCCGTATAAGGCAGATGACCGTTGTGTCGTCAGCGAACTTCAGGAGTTTGACAGATGGGTCTACTGAGGTGCAGCCGTTGGTGTAGAGGGAGAAGAGCTGTGGGGAAAGCACACTGCCCTGGGGGGCACCAGTGCTTTGTCTTGGTGCTAGATGTGATGTTCCCCAGCCTCACCTGCTTACTCCTATCAGTCAGGAAGTTTGTGATCCACTGACAGGTGGAGGCCTTATATACAGTCTATGGTGGAGGCTGGCACAGTGAGCTGGGTGAGTTTGGTGCTGAGGATGTCTGGGATGATGGTGTTGAACGCAAAGCTGAAGTCCACAATCAGGATTCTGGCATATCTCCCTGGATAGTTGAAGTGTTGCAGGATGTGATGCAGTCCCAAGTTGACTGCATCATCCACTGGCCTGTTAGTCCCGTAGGCTAACTGCAGGGGGTCCAGCAAGGGGCCTGTAATGTCCTTCAGGTGTGCCAGCACCAGTCTTTAAAAGGACTTCATGACCTACAGATTTCAGGGCAACAGGCCTGTAGTCATTTAATCCAGGGTTGCAGGGTTTTTTGTGGACTGGGATGATTGTGGAGCGTTTAAAGCAGGAGGGAACTTCACACAGCTCCAGTGATCTGTTGAAGATCTGTGTGAAGATGGGGGCCAGCTGGTATGCACGGATATTCAGGCAGGATGGAGACACACCATCTGGGCCAGACGGTGTCTGGTGTCTGGTGTCTGGCATCATCAACAACAACAACAGAAAGTCGAGGTGCTTATGAGCACACATCTTTTGATGCAGCATGTTCACAAACAAGAAAAAATACAGCAAATTTAGAAAGGTAAACATTTATTGTTGATCATATTAAACCTATTAAACATACACTTATCTGCAAATTCCCGCTGCTAACAGCCAGTTGCCAGAATGTCCATAGTAGGCAAGTATTTGTTCTGGGATGACACAGTTCTGTTGGGTTAGGCTGTCTAATGCTGGACTCGGCACACAGATCCAAGAGCGCACGGTTCTAGGGAAGCTCAGTGTTTTTCCACCAGTGTTTTTGAGGCGCATTTAGCTTTCATCCCTGTGTCGTCACAGGGATATAGGGGAAACGGCTGGACTACAAATGAGCTGTTTTCAGTTTAGAGCAGTTTTCTTTGTGAGATGGGAACTCCCTTTGGGCTGGACTTTGCGCTTTTCACTTTGCAAACCTATTACATGCACAAAGAGATATATAACTCACTAAAGGAGAGGGGAAAAAACAAAAAGCATAATACCACCTTTTTAAGACAGCCACTATCATCCCTGTGCCTAAAAAGTCTGTAGTGTAGTCTGAACGACTACCGCCCAGGGGAACTCACTCCCATTCTGAACTGGTTCGCCAGCACATAAAGAACAACATCCCAGTCAGCCTGGACCCTCAGTAGTTAACTTTAAAAACCAACAAGATCCAGATGCCATCACACATTGAGAAAAACAACACCTACATCAGAATGCTTTTTGGATTTAAACTCAGTATTCAACACAATCTCGCCCATTAAACTGATTAGCAAACTTGGCAGTCTGGGCTTTAGTACCAACCTCTGCAACTGTATATTGGACTGCCTCCCAAACAAACCTCGGATACTTAGGATTAGCAGCCATATACAACCCTGTGTTGTAAAATGACAAATAAATGTACCCTGTACCTTGTACCTTGTAATTTTGTGATGTTAAACTCAGGACAAAACTGAAGTTATTGCACCTCCGTAACACATTATCTAAAGATATCGTAAAGTGCCCGACATACTTGCTTTTTAACAATGTGTAGGCGTAGACAGCCGGCTATTACGCAAACGGCATTGTTCACATACTTGCCTGCGTACATTGCGTGAACCTGGAGGATTTAACGTGAATACACTAGGGGGCAGATCAGTGCCAGATCCTCCTTGCTAACAACGGATTATCTTCCTTGACAACCTCTGAATTTGCACAATGTAAACAAACCAAACATAGCGAACCTCGAGGAGGTTATGAGTTTAATGGGACATCCTAACGATCTTGGTAATTGCGGACTAGCTTCAGGAGTTTTATTGTATACTTCCCGCCATAAAACTAAATTTTTAAGTCTGCTCCTGACCTTCTTTTTCTTTTGCATTTAATAGCGGTTGGCAAGGACAGGAGACCTGCCTGTCAGATCAACATACTGCCCCCACATTAATGTGCTGAACTGCATTTTGCAGACACGTAGCATTCATTTCTGGAGACAAGCACAAGCTGCGCGCCAAAGGAATGCAAGATACAAGGGGTGTGGCACAGCGTGGCATCTTGCCTATGCAAACGCGTAATTACATAATTAAAATTAAGTATGTCCAGGGCTTTACTCTAGATTGCTTTGCCATGGCCTCTAGCACCACCATAAAGAATCACAAAGTTATCATTGTTTGGGATATCTCCTTCAACCCCACATAAAACAAACTTCAAGGCCTGTTATTTTATATTGCAAAAATCATAGTCCATGTGTTTGTGACCAGGATTATTCCAATTCCTTATTCTCAAGTTCCCCGAATAAGTCCCTTTAGACTTTCCAGTTGATTCAGAATGCTGCTGCACATGTACTGTCAAGAACTAGGAAAAGCGATCATATTTCTCCCATATTGGCTTCTCTGCACTGGCTCCCTGTAAAATCTATAATATAATATAATATAAAATCTTTCTCGACGACAATGATGTCACAACCAGAATGACCTCAGAATCATTATAGATACGACTGTTCATGTTTGCCTTTTGTCTCTTCATTTAACAGCTTCTGACATTTATCTGTAGACATTAGTATAAAAAATAGGCAGCATCAGAAACCTCCTCCCTTCTGAGGTGCATTTTGTTTGCACATTAAAATCCAAAAAGAAACATCTCCTCATTAGCTTGAAAGTACCTGATGTTTCAACGTCGGAATAGTAGGCAGTAATAAAATACAGCGTCCAGTTACTGTCTATAAATTGAACTAATGTTAATTTACATAGCAGCTATGTAGCTACTGCTTCGCTGCTCTGCGCAGTCTGAAGGGGAGGGGAGATGTTAGCTTAGCGCTAACTGGCTTCACTTTTCCAGCAGGTGGGAAACAACAGAGTTTTCTTGGTCTTGAGAAGCTAACACACTGTAACAGACACCGTACATTTACTGCCAGAATAATTTCCCTTCGCTCGCGTTCACCCAGGGTGCGAACTACGGGGGAGCCAGGGGGAGCTTAGCTCCCCTGAAAGCATGATTTGTGATATTTTGGGGATTCTTAAAATATTGACAGCCTGCTTTATTGTCATTAATTTTTATATTTCTCTATCACCATGGATCCATGCATAAATTCAGGAGCGCCAGACTTCATCCAGCCAGAGGGAACGATCACCGACCGTCTGCAGCGGGTTGTGCCGAAAAGTGATTGTCTGCCGAAAAATGATTATCGTCTGCAGGAGCTGTATTGCCCAGTCTCTTCAATCACTTTCTGGCAAGTGAAATAGCCTACTGCATTTTTTTGGGTTGTACTGGCCATTTAAAGGTATTTTAAAAGTTTAAAAGTACAAGGTGAGCTGTAATCTGTCAAATATAACTCTTGAATGAAATCAACTAATTTCAGGGCGGAAATCTTTCAGTAAATAACAAAAGGCTTCAATCATTTTCTGGCGAGTGAAATACTGCATTTTATGAGTTGTCCATTTAAAGGTATTTTAACTGGTAAAAGGACTGGATTGGTTGGTAGGCCTACACAGCCAGTAAAATAATGCAGAGTCCTAAGGATAATTGCAAAATTGTCTTCATTTTATATCAAAGTTGGCAGTAAGTCATGTTAATTAGCCCGTTTTCCAAATAGCTATACGCAAGATATTACACATATCTTACCAAAAATCATTTTTCGGCAGACGATCACTTTTCGGCACAACACCAGTACGGGTTTTGTGTCGCTAGTTCGGCCGAAGCGCTGTGAACGGTTCATGATCGTTCGGCTGGATAAATATTGCACATGATCCATGCACTACTACAGCTGGGGGCTCTCCGCAGCGCCACGCAACTTTTCAAAATTCTTCCCTCTCACGGAGGAAAAAAACGTCGGTCGTAAACAGATGTTATGTGAGTCTATTATAATAATAATAATACAAACATGCCTGATACTTTCACAGCCAGGCCTACAAGCTTGCAGCTATTAATGATCCAGCAGTAAGAATCAGTGTGTAATAATCCCCCCCCCAGCGAAACAGTGAAGAAAATGGAGCTCTCCCGACTGCCACTGCCTTCACCGTCACTTTCTGCCACTCGCTACACACCTCCTGATTCAGAGTTACGCTGCTCGTATGTTCTGCATAGAACGAGGAGAGGAAGCTAGCCGAGCGTTGACTGCTGCAGTGCTCGCACAGTGTGTGAGTGAAGTGAAAACATTTATAGGGCATAGTTTAATGACCGTGGGAAATTTTAGGAGCGGCGGCCGTGATTCAGCAGCTGCGGACCGCCGCGGCTGAATGCATGTAGCGAAATGCTGGCCAAAAAATCTGTTATGCAGGTTTAAGAAAAAAAGACTGTGTGTTTAATGATTGTTTGAGTGTGGGAACTGAATGGTATTTTAGTGTATAGCCAACACAATGTTTGGTTCCATCATAGCAAAAACAGAACTAAGTAGTTTTGCCCTGGATCAGTTCTATTCAATTCGCTTTATTGGCATGACTGTAAAACAATATTGCCAAAGCATCATAAACAGTGTTGGGCAGTAGCGTCGCTACAAGTAGCGCCGTTACTAGTTTAACTACATTTCTCAGTAGCTTGGTGGTAG
>JAPMOB010243505.1:0-17869 GCA_029875015.1 Lepomis gibbosus | reverse complement strand
ACACACACACACACACACACACACACACACACACACACACACACACACACACACACACACACACACACACACACAATGACTAGATAATGGAGACATAATAAAGCTATCCTCTGTTCTCATTGCAGCCGAGAATTGTTTAATCCTAAAACTATCACAATTGAGATTTGTCACTGCAACCCTTCAGTGTAGTTCACAGGACAGGAGGTGATCGCTGCCACCAATATCAACATGAGTTTGTCACCGAAAGTACAAGAGGCCCCGATATCATTGTATGTATTGTAAAGCTGCTGTTACAGGTGATGAAAAATGTTTTCCCCAGGCATCTGTAGGAGTCCTCTTTGAACTGATTCACAGTAAATGTGCACATCATTAACATCAAGGATGCAGACTAAAGCAGGTCATGGGGGCTGTTATGGTATTTCATTCTTTGCGTCCAAATTTGCATGTGAGGACCAACTGTGGTAACATGAATAGACATTTATGAATATACATTAGACATTTGGAAAACTCCCAGAAAAAGAAGATATTACAGCTCCTTGCTTATTTTTTTTACAAAGGCTGGCTGAGGTTTGGGGTGCGTTAAGGGACTCCCTTAAATATATATGCCCCTTCAGGACAGGGTCATCTGAAGGTGAGAGGGAGAGAGAGAAGGATAGCCCTATAAATTGCACCACATTTTATACACAACATTATACGTTAATATTGAGAGGGCCGTTTGAGGGGAAAAGCATGCAGAGATTACTTCATGCTTCAACATCCACACATTTAATTTGTATCTTAAATGTTTTTTATTCTTTGTCTTTGTTTTTATGTTTCCTTTATACACGCTTAATTTTCTTTAAATCTGTGCTCATATCTGGAGTTAAAAGTTTAAAGCAAATTAAATGCCTTTAAAATCGGCAGCCTGTTTTCTCTGTGAGGCTGTAGCTGAAGCTGTTCCAGGAGTGCCGAATGGTGTTAATTACAGTGGTCAGCAGCGTGTGACATTGTAACCCCACAGGTGCTGATACAAAATGGGGAGATGGCCCCTGATTAAGATCTCAATAAGATGAACCTCAGTGTTGGACATGGTAGCATGCGGAGAAGCTGTGGTACTTTTCACGTGTGGTTATAACAAAGAATATAGAAGGACTGATGGAAATGTTTTTTAAGTAGTGTTTGATACCATGAGTAGTGACAAAAATAAGCTGATGCTTAACTCAGTCATCCTGTCTGAGAGAACCAAAGAAACCAATGCCAGCAGCCATACCAATGTAAACCCTGCTACTGCTGGATTACTGAAGCGAAGCAGATCTGGGCTTGGTCAGTACCTGGGTGGGAGACCTCCCGGGAAAACTAAGTTGCTGCTTGAAAAGGTGTTGGTGGGCCAGTAGGGGGCAATCTTCCTTCTGGTCCTAATAATAAGATCCCAATGCCCCAGTGCAGTGATGGGGCCACTGTGCTGTAGGAGATGCCATCCTTCGGATGAGACGTTAAACCGAGGTCCTGAATCATTGTGGTCATTAAAGATCCCTTGGCACTTGTAGCAAAGAGTAGGGGGTTCCCCAGTGTCATGACAAAATTCCCAACCTGGCTTTCACCATCTGGCCATCTAATTATCCCCCGTAATTGGCTCAATGTTTCCCTCCCTCTCTGCTTCAAGCTGATATGTGTTGATCGTTCTGCCGCTAAATGGCTGCTGTGTATCACCCAGGTGGGTGCTACACATTGGTGATAGTTGAGGTGAGAACCCCCCACTTCACTGTGAAGTGCTTTGAGATTATTATTATTATTATTATTATTATTATTATTATTAATGCATTTTAAGGACAATGGTTTTCAGAAGAAAACTAATTTATTTACCTGCACTTCAAGTGTTAGACCTTCTGGACTAGTGCAACAGATGAGCTGCTCAGAATGTTTGGGTCCAACTCATATCCCTGAGAATCAGTGGTCTGTACTATGAATGAAGTTCAACCTATTCAGAGTCAACTCTGGGTGTCAAGCAAACTCAGGATTGACAAACTCTGACCGCATACACTGGCATTAAACGGTATTACGACAGTGAATAAGATGTTGGTTAGCTGAGTCGGTTTTATAGTAAGTTGATGTGCGTTTGCATAAAAGGTGCATGTTCGGCAGAGTTTTTTTCACAATGGCTCGTTCTCCGTATTTTTACCTGAAGGCATGCACGTTAATAGTGACTGTATATGAGGAGTTCAAATTCAAAAAGTTAATTCTTGTTAAAAGTATTTGTTACAGTCTCTCTCACTGTCACTTGGTCCACTACATCAGGGAGCATAGGCAGGTGGCATGGTGCCCTTTCTTTTCAGATACTGGCAACCCGCTCGGGATGCCCGTGCAAACCTTGCTTTATTGAGCCCAAATGTCATTTTGATCCTGACCCTTGTCTTGCTGTGAGCTATGTTTTTTTGTTCTTTTTTTTGTGGGTCAGGGTGATCAAGTACCATGGACATGGATAAAGTCTCTCCCCAAGAAGCATGCCATCAAAACTTTGAATGATAAAAAGAAATTGCCACAGTACAGCATGTTAAAATGTCTGACCAAGAGTGGATTGCCGAAAAATGCGAGAATCATGCACTGACACAGGCCACTTGGTGTCCAGGCTGGTCACCATTCAAATGTCATCCGACAAAGGATTTCAGGTTATTTTAAAACACTAGCATTGCAAGAAAATCACTGCGTTTTCAATTAAAGTACAAAACAATGTAGCCTCAGATCAAATACCTGAACAGGATTTTCGATTCTTATAGTCCCCGATATTTTCTCCAAGGTGACCTTTAATCGGGATGTGTGTACAGTCAATTGCACCAGTCACCCTTGGCATTCCTATGGACAAAATGTGTTCTGTAATGTTTTCCGTACATCCAGCGGTTTAGTGAGAGCAAGTTGTGCTCAGATGATCAGCATCACCAATGGAATACATGCAGTGTCCGCTGGCAAAATAACTCAAACTCAAGCACACTGTCAATTCAACAGTGAGGACATTACTCCGGCGAGTGGCATTTGAGACGTCTGGCCCTAAAAGCCCACAAAGATATTGAATTCCTTCAGATGAGAATAGATACCTTCAATACAGGACGTCATCCCGGGTAAGCTAGAGGGTTCTGACGGTCTCTAAATACCCTCGCCCTGCAGAATAAGTCTCTCACGATCCGTGCGCCAATATCAACTGGAATTCAAAAATTTGCTGGCATTTCACTTGAAGATTCTGGGCGGATGGGTGGTATTTAAATAGGGTAACCTCAAAATTCCATGCATAAATTGCCATGGCAACAGACCTTGGGTAACCCCTATCCACCTTTTATAGTACAGGTTAATCCTGAAGTTACAAGCGAAGTCACAAAGTTACTCCTGAAGTTACCTGGATAAGCCAGTTACCTCGCTTCATAGCAGAGGCCACTGCTTTCTACTTAGGGAGCCATTACGATTAGACTTTCCAAATAGAAATATATTTTGAGACTCTGCAGGCAGTTTTCTGGATGGTTGTCTAGTTTAATCAGACCAGGAAAATCATCTTAAAGTAGGTGACTCAGTGGCTTTGGGAACATGTGTAACTGACACTACAAAGGCATATTCTGCCTCTATAAGTACGTCTTCACCACTTACTGTCCCAGTCCAATGGGACAAAGGGACAGAAGGAAAAACCTGAGTCTTCACCCGAAGAAGGATCTCAGTGTTAGTGTGTCCTGACAGTTGTATGAAAAAGAGGGATGAGTTTTTAAGCAGAGAAAAATCTATTCACGTAAGCCTTTGCAACACAATGTTCTATTTCATTTCCTCTTTCATTTGTGGGAAGTGGAGAAGTCTAAATTTATACCCCCTTCCTACACTCACAGAAAGACATACATGTGGGAGTTGCCTACAGATCGACGTGCGTCAGCAGGCTCTCTGTACCACAGACAGACAGACAGGCAGATCCAGCTGTTTTGCTTCCATCAGAAAGTCAGTAACAGCAGCGCTTCCAGCTGGAGTTGAATTGATTGAAGCATTCAGCTTGAAAAATAGTAAAGAACCATTTCAATCTTTTCATACACACACATACATACATACATAAACACAAAACACAGTGCATGCAGTGTATTGGGGTTTGACACGGCAGGGAAGCAAGCACCTGCAGTCATCTGCACTGCAGGAAATCTCTTTTAATAAGAAGAGGTGTCAAAAGTCTTCACACTATGAGAAACGTTGGGATTGTAGCTGGTGATTGTGTGTCTAGGGATATGTCTGTCTGATAGATGGTGGTGATATGATGCTTTGAAGATCATTGTTTCTCCTCAGATGTACATTTTGTACACAAGTGTGTGGTTTTGTGCATGTACATATTTCATATTTCCAATGCCCGTCAGTATTTTCTCTCGTCTTGTTTCTTAATGTCTAGTATAATGCGCTGCTCACGCAGGCTGTGTAGCTGTTCTAACCTGTTAACATGGACGCTGAATTAAAAAAGGTGTACTTTTTCGAGAAGTAAATGAAGTTCCATGTTCCATGTGTCAAATTTGTACACCTGCCGTCACACCAAGATGACAGTGAGCCTCTACCAGCCTTGTACTTTAATTTATTGTATTCAAACGAGTGAATACACATTAAAGGGACAAAGACCGTAACATTCATCCAACTCTTCGTCATGCATAGCACTGTGAGTGAGAATTGTTTTCTGCAATTTAAAATGCCCAGGTACTAATGAGCCTTTCTGGTGAATCTTGAAATTCCATGATGTGTATTTCAGACACGTGGAGTCAGAGAAAATCATATATTCAGGAAATAGAAGGCTATTTACTATAGTGGTCACCTCACATCAATGTAGGAGAACATACTGTGGTACAACTTTTGTCACCTTAAGAGTTAATACACCATTTTACAATACGTTTTATGCACTTGCAGTGTTAGTTTTGTTCGCATTTTGGAGTGATAGACATGGTTAAAAGTTAGCATTAGCATTACTAAATTGTGGGCCAAATGAGGTATTAGCATTAATTTGAACTTAACTTAAAAGAATTACAGTCTAACAGAAGTTTTAATGATTAGCATTAATAGTCATTTAGAGGCAGTAAAGACCAGTAAAAGTTATGGTATTTTATTGATATGTGGATTTGGGATTGTGTAAAAGTAGAGAACTTCGTTAAAAGACAACCCTTAAGCTTGATTTATACTCCTTTGCGGGGTCTAAGTACGTGGCCTATGGCATAGCTACGCACGTAGCCATGCATTTATACTTGTGCGTCGGTGTCTCCGTCGTTCTGCAGTTACACCGCCAAACGCTAGTTGGTGGTTGACCTTTGCCGGCCGAGCAGGCTAACTTCCCGTTTAGCCCTCAGTTAACGTGAATGGGGGTAAAATTGGATACGTGCAGCTATTTTAGACCTTTCAAATGGTATCGACCGAATCGTTCACATTTTGATAGTGAAACGAGTAATTTCGCTTGGGTTGTGACGGTCAAATTTATTGATCCACCATGTTGCCGCTGTTTTTTTCTGCTAGTAGGATTTACTTCAAAGTACAGGGCACTTCCCCTCAGCTCGGAAGCATTTTGAGGCTACACAGTTGACCATTCAGTTGTTACGGTCCGTGTCGCCTCGATGTGTAGTTAAATTTTTCAGGAGGTGGACATCAGGCTACGGCATAGGCTACGGGGCTATGCTGTCGATTTGACGCAGCAGTATAAATCGCATTTTAGCTACAAGAGTTAGACCTGTATGCCTGTAAAGAGCCAGGTACCACGGAAACATTTTGGGTTTCTGTACTAACATGCAATTAAAGGTATGGAGACAACCAGTTAACAAGAGAATTGTGTATCACTCATACATTTGTGAAAATAAGGTAATTGTTGTATCATGTTTAATGATATTTTTGTACTTTAGTAAAGAAAATGTATTCTGAATGTCCACTTCTTGTACTAACATTTGCAATGAGAAATTTAAACCTTTGAGATTTGAACAGTCAAGTCAAACTCCACACATTGAAAACAATACAACACCAATGAAAGGTTTATGGGAAGTGATGTTTATTAAAGGCTGCTAAAAAAATAAAAATTGAATAACCAAAAACACATCATTTTTCAAAAGCTACCTTCCTGATCTGAATTGTTCCAGGGCTGTATTTTCAGTTATTAGTGTTGTTACAAATCACAAATTACACATCTTTCATTACAAAGTGATTTCCTGAGCTGTAGCAGAAACCATATTGCTCTAGAAAACCAGTACTAAAGTAGAATGGGTTGACATTTGACATTTTCTGGTAATTAAAATGCTCCAACTTAGGCACAGATTATTATAAATCTAACATAATATCTTATGAGCTGAGCACATCCTCAAGGCATGAGACCTGTGCAGTGAGTATAAGAAACTTTTAATCACTTCCCCTGCCTGAAGGGCTCTCTAATGTGGCATCTTGTCATTGCATTGTTTTTTGAATGTAGAGCAAACTGCTGGGATAAAACTAATATCTGCTTTCCATTAAAACATGAACTCCACAGGAATGATGCTTGTTTGTGTTTTGAAGGGCATTTTGATAAATTATGGTGATTTGATAATATCCCACTTTCTCTGTCAGTGGTAGTAGATTTATTGCTGCTATCACTTACCACTGCTGAATGACTATGAATAATTGTTGAACAATGTATAGACATGTGCTAACCACATTCTGTTCCGTACACACACACACAGCTGGGGGTTAGCTATTTTAAAATTACCATATAGAAATAATTAGTTGCTGAGAAAATCAGGCTATGTGCGTGTTCACACAGACACATTAGGAAGCAGTTATATTAGGACTTCCACAAAATGGTTTATGTATATGTGGAAACTGGGTGACACACATACACACAAGATACAAATTCATTTGCTGGGGACATTTTGAAATGTGCTTGAGCTAAATATGTATACATTTACATATATGTCAGAGGTTGCACACCTGTGGAGCAACTAGTGTTGTCTTGCTCAGGGACACAGTGGTGGGTGTGTGGGGAATTGAACCCGGGTCTCTCACACCAAGGGCATGTGTCTTATCCACTGTACCATAACCACCACCACCTTAATAATATGTTTGATTATTAATCTCACACAGAAAACACAAGAAAACTGCACTTTAATGCAAGCCAATATTCTGTGCATGGGCAGCACAGATGAAGGATTAAGATATCTAAAAACAAACACACACTCTTACAGTTTTTCTAACCACAGCCTCTCTTTTCTTTATTAACGGCTCATTGACTTCACAACTCCCATTGATTTATGGTTGCATGCTTAAGTTTGTTATGCAACCTTGCACTGCCTATATGTGTATGTAGAAACTTCTTTCTTGCTCTAGCTCACAGAGAAGACAGATCAATAAAGTAGGGAAGTTGAAAACAGTTAACAGTGTTTTACATAACAGCAGCTACAGCTCCCACTCCACTGAGACAGAGCAGGATGACACAAAGGGACACGAGATAAATCTGAAGAGTAGTGAGACGAGTAATGAAAGAGGAAAGAGGAAGAAAAATGTTTTTTGCAAATCTCTAATTTTTTTGCGTTAAGTTTTCTAACATTTGATTTTTTGTTAAATATTGAATAATTTAAATTGTTATTTTGAAAGTATCAAGTATCAATGGAAATACACAAATGAAATACAAGTATCCTTACAATTAAGATGTTGAGGATTTTTCCTGCCACATGTCATGTTCCCATTCACACAGCTCATTAGCTGTGGCTGCAAACTCATGAATACAATTGAGGGTCCCTTTAGCAAAATGATTAATGACAGTTACTGGGGCATTTATTTTGTGAGGTGCTTTGTAATTCACTAATCTCTATAAACAGGTGCCTGCATATAAATGCAGAATCTGTGGGGCAAGGGACAAGATTTGTTCTGGTTTCGAACTGGCGACATGTCACCTCTTGCCCAATGCCAACTGGGACCCTCCGCGACCCTGTAATGATAAGAGGTTGAAGATGATGGATGGATGATGAAGTCTTCTGGTTTCCGTTTATGGTCAGAGTAATATTGACCAATCATGGCTGAGCTGGTTTTGGTTGCATGGAGGTAAACAATCTGTGTGAAGAGCAAAAGAGGTGGAGCTCATCGGCTAGTGTGTGTCTACAATTTAATTGTTATTAATCTTGGAACCCTGGAGGTTAGCTTTTAAAAAATTGATCTGTTCTCATATTGTTGTCAGAGGATAGCCGCTGTTAAACAATGATCACGGTGCAGGGAAGAGGAAGACTTGACCTGGATATGTTATCCAATATCCGCTCGCTACAAAAAAGCCTTAAGGTCCAGTGTGTAATATTAATCTATTGACAGAAATGCAATTTAATATACATAACTATGCTTTCAGTGGTGTATAAAGACCATAATGAACAGTTCTGGTTTTATTACCTTAGAATGAGCTATTTCTATCTACCTGCACCGTGAGTGCCGTTACATGGAAGTCGCCATGTTTGTAAAGTAGCCCAAAAAGACAAATGGCTCTACGGAGTTTAGTAATTTTTGAAACAATGGTTTCTTTATTTCACACAGAAGTAAACAGCAGGCTTCTCATTTATAGCAAACAGAGCACAGAATTTTTGGGCAGAAAAAACATCTGTCGTTAACAGATTTTATTTCACTTATAGAAGGCAAGATTTATACTACGCACTGCAGCGCTACTGCCGACTAGCGTTTGGGGGTGTTATCGCAGAATGACAGACAGACCTACGCACAAGTATAAATGCATGGCTACGTGCGTAGCCTGCGCCGTAGGTACGCACATAGACCCTACGCAGGAGTATAAATCGGCCTTTACGGTCCGTGTTGACTGGAAGTGCAGTTACATGTTTGAGGAGGTGCACGTCAGGCAACGGCGTAGCCTCTGCGTACCCCCGTAGCCTACGCCGTCACCTACGCCGTCGATTTGACGCAGAAGTATAAATTACGCTTAACCCATGAGTTTGGAAAATGTAACATTGTCTTGGCTGAATGCAAGTTTGAATTTACCTAAACCAAATTAAGAGTAGGACAGAGCTGCTAATGTGGATGGATTTTGGCTCCCATATAGTGAATTTGTCAGTCCTGAATTGCATTTTGTAATATCACCTGTAACATAACATGTAGCTAGCTGATTTTACGCTCAATGCTTTGAAAGTGATGTTAGGTTAATTGTAACTTTACAAACATGCAGCTTACATTTAAGCATGCAGACACATGGAGCATAACTTTCAATAGATAGCTACACAATGTTTATGTCACTGTTGAGTGGTTTATTCTTCTATGAAGTGGGGTTAAATTCTGACTGAAACCAGGTTTATCACATCACTGATTCTGTAATCAAAAGTATAGACTGTTCGTTCAATATAATGCACACTTGGGAACAAACTAAAATGATCACCAAAAGAATCATGACGGCTTCATATTGAACACTTTGACATTGTTGTTGCTTTGAGCTGTCAGTTTGTTCTGACTGTTCATGATTCCACCAACTGAAAGCTGTCAGCTGTGCCCTGTGTTCAACAAGCTGTCTGACAATTATACTATTAACACCGCCTAGTAAAGAAATCAATTAAGTCTTACTGGTGTCTCACATGTAGTTACTAAACAGCTCTCTGTGGGTAAAAATGGGTTCATATTTTCATATCACATTAAATGTTTGGGACAGTTAACTAAAGAGCAATCAGACTAACCTTTGTGATTTATTTAAACCCTTAATTGGAAGTCGTCTTTTCTTTCCGATGTTGAGTTTAGTAAACCTCAACACTTTTGAAAAATATGAAATGTTAAATTTATACTTTGGTTTTTCTAAACTGTAGTATTTCAAAGCATATCCTTCTGTTTCTTGATTAAAATTATACACAAATTATAGAGCAAATAAAACATTGATAAAAATGGTAGCAAACATTGTCAGATTTATTGGCAAGTGTCCCTCCCTCTGCAGCATAGTGATGTAGCGCACAAGATAATTTTTTCAAGATTGACTATGGGCGTTTCTTTATTTTTCCACTAATGTTATCATTTTAAATGTCTGTCTTTTTTGATATCTCTTAGGCTTGTGTTTATGACTTAATTCTGTTTCCCTTTACATTTCTAATCGTCCCTTGTTAACTGAACTGTGTGTTTAAAAAATGTTGTCACTGGAAACACTGTGAAGGAAAGTGTCACCTGTATGGCAAGGCAAGTGATTGTGGGGAGGTGTGGCATTCTGTCATACTAAACAGCAAAACATCTCCTCGTTGTATGCAACATACTGAAAATGAAAGCACTAGCAAGCATGCTAATATTATTTTCTGCAGGGTAATGGTTATAAAGGGTTAGGGGTAGTTTTGATTCTTTAAAAATCTAGCTGTCACTTGCTAGTTCTCCAACATTGCCTACCCTTAGCTTTAATAGAAAAAAAGTCTAACTTTGTCTAACTTCACCCACACAGTGCATGAGGGACACCTTTTAGTTGGCAGATAATGTCTGAGGATCACAGATCTCCCAGAACCTTGCTATTCATAGAGTAGTTCTTTAAACTGTTTTTCAAATGTCAGTTCAGTCAAAGTGCTCTCCCAAGGTTAGCAGCACACCTGTTGTGCACGCACACATGCATAATAATGACTGCACTTGTTGGAAAACTTTCCCTGTGACAGCTTCATAGTTTGGATGTTCCTCATATTTACAAATTCATTTTTGTAAAAAAACAACGACCAAAAAACCAAATCAGCAATGCAAAGAAAAAGAGAAAGAAAGAAGAAAAAAGAAAATAGGTGGGAGGAACAAAGGAGGGGGGAGGAGGTGTGGAATCCATACAAGCAGATGTAGCCATGCAGTTATCTAAAAAGCTATTCAGGCCATCACAGGAAAAAGTAAAGACATCTCTATTCATATAATCTGTATTACATTTCACATTATGCCAAGTCTTGTCAAGCCAAAGACTCTTATCTCCTTGTGTTGTAAAGTGTCTCTTTTTCCATCTCCCTCTGCGTGTGTGTGTGTGAGAGTGAGAGTGATGGCTGGATATTACAGGAGGGGGGAGGTAACTGAGTCTAGCAAGGTGTCAATATCTGAAGTTTTAAAACAATTTCATACAATAGAGCCTGGAGGCTCTGGGGTGGAGAAGTTGTTTTATCGATACTGTTAAATATAATAGGAAATATTTAATAAAAAATAAAATTTCACAGGGACAGTATATCTGTGTGTGTGTGTGTGTGTGTGTTTCTCAATATCTGTGAGCGTGGAGCTTCCTGTTCGAACGTTGTGTTTTACAGGAGGGAAAGTATATAAAAATAGCTGGTTTGTGGAAAATATTAGCAAGTAACATGGAGATATAACTAACGAGAGGTGTCAATCTGAGGGTGTCAGGGGTGTCACTAGTGAAGTGTCAAGGAGAGTGAGAACTTACAGTCCCCTCCAAAAGTAAGGCAATTTCCTTTGCAAATTCCTTTGTTTTTTTTGTTCACTGAAGACATTTGCATTTAAATCAAAAGATGAGTATGAGACAAAAGTTCAGAATTTCAGCTCTCAATTCTAGATGTGTTAAACAACTTAGGACAAATCACCGTTTGTGTTAGACCACAGCATTCTTAGGTGGGCAAAAGTAACGGAACAAATAATCTTCAAGTAAATAATATTAAATATTCGGTGGCATAACCTTTGCTTGCAATAACTGCCTCAAGCCTGCGACCCATCGACATCACCAAACTCTTCTTCATTTGTGATGCTATTCCAGGCTTTTAACGCACCGTCTTTCAGTTCGGGGTGTTTCTCCCTTCAGTCTCCTCTTAAGGAGGTAAAATGCAGCTCTATTGGGTTAAGGTCAGGTGACTGACTTGACCTGTCTGAAACCTTCCACTTTTTCTCCTGATGAAGTCCTTTGTTTTGTTGGCAGTGTGCTTTGGGTCACTGTCCTGCTGCATGATAAACTTCCTCCCCATTAGTTTCAATGCATTTCTCTGTAAATTGGCAGACAAAATGTTTCTGGACACTTCTGAATTCATTCTGCGGCAACCATCATCAGTTACATCTTAAATATTGATGATGAGCTTGTATGCTTCGGATCAGAAGCAGTTCCTTTCTTTCTCCACACTTTGGCCTTTCCATCACTTTGGTAGAGATTAATCTTGTTCTGATCAGTCCTGGTGGCTGTTCCACCAGTGTATGAATGTGTGTGAATGTAAGTTTCTGTTTAAGCACTTAGGCTCAGTGAATAAATGTGTGTGAATGGTGAATGCAGATTTAGTGTAAAAGCTCGTTGAGTGGTCAAAGTCTAGAAATGCGCTATACAAATATGGAGCATTTACATGTCTTACCGTTTCAATACTTTTGGGAGTGACTGTATTATTCTGTAAGGGAAAAAGGCTGCTTCTTCCCATGATGCAATGAGCTCCACCTCTTCCTCTGGGTTGTGGTACTGACTCAACTTCTTCCCTCTTCCATAGTTTTGTGCTTTCTCATCCCTCTCCTCTCTCCCTCTGTTACTTTCGGGAGGTCTTTCAGGCTCCCCCCTACAAGTCGAGGCAGATGGCGGCCCACTCTGAGTCTAAGGTCTGCTCAACGTTTCTACCTGTTAAAAAAGGGATTTTAACCAGGGCAATGCCACCTAGGTTTTTTTCATAAAGCCTGGAACCTCTTTAGATTAACCAAGATTTAAATGTAGTAAATTAAAATATTAAAGACTAAAAATATTAAGAGCCGTTACAAAACAGTGGTGTTTAAAATGAAGTGAACACAACCCAAGAAGTATATGAAATTAATGTTAATCTTTAAAGATATTAAAAAAAGCGTCTTTCTTAATAACTTTCATTTGTGCGTCTCTGCTGGTCTGCTCAGCCCAGAAGCTTCTCTTATTTGCGCCAGCCCAGTGTGAGGGAAACTCAAGCAAAGTCAAACCTCCTTTTTCAAATGCACTTGTTAACATTGATTAAAATTGACCTCACAAAACAAACACCGGTCTTTCAAGGGACTTTTAGCCGCTAGAAGACGATGTTTGTATTTGGTCTCGGTGAAGCGTTGTTTTGCACTGCTTTAGTGCTTTTGCCGCTGCTCACGCCTCGTCTCTCCATGCTCAGTCACTGCTTTCCTTTGTCTCTTGATCTTCAAACATTTGTTCTCCTGGAACAGCAACATGAATCCCTCCTCTAGGACTAGACGGTACCTTCGCTCCAGTTTCTCCTCTGACTTGCCACCTGAATTGTCTGTCCAACTCAGCCAGGTGCCTTGCAATAGTCAATAATTTGGGCATCCGGAGCGTAGCAATGGCAAAGTCAGAGACACTACTCAAAAAAAGCAAAGCAACACAATGAAAGATCCAAAAGAGAGAACACTACAAAGAAGAACCTGCACAATAGTAAATAAATATGGGCACTGCAAAACCAAATTACACCATAAAGCATGCACCAAACTGGAAACAATCAGGAAAAGCACTTAAGGTATTAAAAGCAGTAAGACTGTCCTGTATGACTGTTTACACCACCCTCGTACAGAAAAGTTCAATCATTAATTTAAGCTAGAATCATCTGTCTGTCTACTTGAAGCAGACTTTTATCTTTATTACCATCAGAACATGAAGTCTGAAAAATATTATAACTTAAGAAGTGGACTTTTACCTTACTCCTGTCAGAAAATATGGTTTTGTTCTTGCTTCCGTTGACACCTCACTAGTGAGGTCGGAAATCCATGTTTTTAAAAACTTCAGATATCGACACTTCTTGCTAGTTATACTACAACTCAACTCTTTATATATTCTTCACCTCCAGTAAAACATAACCTTTGATCAGTGAGACTCACACTCATACACATTGAGAAATATACACACACAGAACTGTCTCTCGCTTTCTCACCCCTTCTTGTATATTTAAGTGTGTTTCCCCATTGTTTGTTTTAAAGTTCATACTTTTCTTTCTGCCAAGCATTGGAGCCTGTTTTTTGTGCTTCATTTCGTGCTTTAGAATTCCTACCAATGTTTCTGGACTCATATTGAATATTTTGGACTTTTGCCTGCTTCTTTCTTTGGATTTGTTTGCCTTGTGCTGGACTGCTGATTTACTCTAAATGGGACCATAATTTACAAAAGGACAATCATGCTGTAATTAAAAAGACTTGAAACTAGCGAATGAGATCATAAACTGATTAGGAAAGTGTTTACTGAGGTAATAAATCAAATGAGAAGATGGGTCATTTTCTCATTGACTGCAATGCAATCGGACTTTATTTTGCAACCAGTGGAGTTGCTCCCTGCCGGCCATAAGAATGCAGGTTTAAGGCACTCCATTATTTTTCCTGTCGATCCTCACATGCTTCCTCACTTACAGTCAACTTGCCCTCCATCAGCTCCCTGTATGCTTCCCTGATCTTTGAAACCTTTATATCAATATCACATTTATATTAAAATAGTTTGGTAGATATGTGGCGATTCCATCGAGGGTATGGAGGACGATGCTTCGGCCTGGCTTTCTATACAGCGAGCAGGTACATCTCTCCCAGTTTTTTTGAACAGCCCTGTAAAGACTAACATATTAATATCCCGCCTGAAAACACATATTTTTAAACTGCCATATCCCACGTGATCACTCTTTCTCGATCTTTGTTTCCATTTGTAATGTACCCTGATTTTATGCACTGTAATTATAGTTGTTAATTTATACTTTTGTACTGTTTTATTATGTTTCGTGAGGTGACCTTGAGTGTTCAGAAAGGCACCTATAAATAAAATGTATTATTATTATTAACATTCTGGTCTACAGCTGTTTGAACATATAGAAACATACTTGAAGGCCTTGTACGTGGATAGCCCAGTCTGCGACAACCACACCTTTATATCATCCAGCATGGATTGTGGGTTTGTCCCCTGGAGGGAGAGGGGAGTGGACTGTTTGAAAGACTTGTACCAGGGTGGAGACTTTATGTCCTTTGAGCAATTAAGAAACAAACATGATCTCCCTGCCCCATACCTTTCCTGATATCTACAAATCTGGAGCTTCTCATATCAACATTTGCAGACATACCACAACATCATGCACTTGAAAAGATAATGACTGTCGGACCATGATGCAAAACACTTAATAGTAAGGAAGCGGTCACCCCAGAAAGGTATCGAACAGAGTGGGAAAGAAATCGTTGTACCCCTCAAAATGTCTTGTGAATATTCAGTGGTGCTCAGTAAATAGTAGACTGAATCTGATACAATTAAAGTTATACATAGGTTGAAGCAAGGTTATAATTGTTTTGGATTTTTCATTAGTTTTTATTTTGTTTTGACATTTTGTTTCATTCTCAGTTTAGTTTTAATTAGTTTTTAACGAGGGTTTGCTAGTTTATTTGAGTTTTTGTTTTTTTTGAAAATGCTTAGTTTTAATTTTGTTTTTATTAGTTTCAGTGTTAGTCTTTGTTGCTGCAGAATGCCAAGGTCAGTTCAGTTTACAAGTTTCAGATAGCTTCAGCTGAAAAGCCTTGACCACCGCTTGGTCAAGGCTTTTTGGCTTTGCTTTTTATTGCCCTGCACCCTTTTTGTGTCATTTTTAGACATTTAGGGTTCCACGGTCAAGTTAGCAACACTTAGCAATAAAAATTGCCATTTTGAAACAGCACGTTATTGAAGTCATGAAATGTTGCAATTTGGTTAGGTTTAGGTACAGAAAAGTACTTGGTCAAGCTTAGGAAAAGATCATGGTTTGGATTAACATTACTACATAGATAAGTTAACATGTAAGTTAACCTTTGTCACTTGCAATTTACGTAACTCTCTTAACTTAAATAAAAATATTATATGTATAATATGACTTTCTGTTTCACACAGGACCCGAACCCCGGCTTCCCCCACTGTGTTGAACTATGATGCTATAGGGATCCCCAGTGCATTACAAAATGACACCGTTTGGTCTTGACCATGTGTCCATATTTGACGAGTCGGGCAGTGAGAATGGGTTGGAACGATCAACAATTTAAATCCTGTAATAATGGTTGTTGCATATGGGCTTGATTTAGACACTCTTTTTGTAATTCAAGTTTTACTCTCTTGGTTTGCTCTCTGGTTTTCTAGCATGAGTATTGCTCTTTAATTACCTTGCCCACTGGTGTATGAGATCCTCTATTCAACTGTAACTATATGTTCTTTCACACAGCTTTTATGTTGTAATCTGAAGAAAAGGGGAAACGTAAGATTGCTTTTGTTCCAATGTGCCCTGTACACAATAATGACCTTCAATTAAAAAAAAAAGGTTGGTATTGTTCTTTCCTAGACAGGAGTCTACCACAGGAATACTAGTAAAATCAAGTGTATTTAAGTTAACAGAATTCTAGAAGCCTAAAATTACCTTGAGGCAGTTTCTGTCATTTACAAAATTTGCCACTGAGATGAGGAAAAATTTAACTATTGACATGAGACTGGTTTAACCTTTGCAAGCCCATCTGATTGGCAGTCGCCAACGCAAGGATAATCTCAGCACAAAGACCTCAGTATGCCAACAATTGTTATATTAGGGTGCAGTTACGGTATAGTTGTACAATAAGTGTTAAAGAAAAGTCAATGTATTGGCCACAACAAAGGTGTTGACATGATTTTCCAATGGCTGCCATTGTGATGTGGCTGCTCAGTTACAAATAGGTGGTCAGTAAAACCACCATGATGAGATTCCCAACATTTTGATAATCTGCTACTCATATAGAATTACAGGTTCTAAGTAATGACCATGCAGCACAGCTCTGGATATTGCTGCTAGAGTGTGGATATACACAACAACAAAAAAATCTATTAAAGAAACATTTCTCCAGAGGGAATCTGTCTATTAAGACATTAAATGTCTGACAGGCAGGGAATAGAGCTATTATAAAGAAAAATACACCAGCTACCTGTATGTGTTTAAATATGTGTACCAAACAAACAAACCACACAGTCGAGGATGCAGACTAACAAACATATGCATAATGGATGGAGGGCATTATCAGTGTGTCCTTTCTTTGCCAGCTGTGTATTCATGAGATGAGATTGCAGAGAAGGTACAGAATTACAATACCTTTACACACAAAGACTGACACAGCAGAGTCACTTTTGAATGCTTGAAAAGACACAAGGAGCCCTTGATTTCTTGTCCGGTGTTGAATCTGTTTAAGATTCTGGCAAGATAAACCAAGGGTAGGCTCAAGCTGCGGCATCTGTTAGCAATATGCTGTGATTGTATAATAATCTTATGTGACATATACTGTATCCTGGTGTATTTGGTTAAAGTAAAAATTCTATATTGGAGTCAACTATTAAGTTACACGAAGAATGAAAGCTGCTGATGAACTTGACAAGAAAAAGCACATCTTTTTTGGAAGTACACATTTTGCTTTTTTCTCAACAGTAAAATGAGAAGGCTCATACGTCTCTCACTTGTGTTCAGTTCAGGTTAGGTTTGGTTCAAAGCTAGAGTCAGGTCATTGTAAGCCTAGCTTTGCATAAAGGCAAGGGGAAAATAAAATGTTGTCACATTTGTTTAACCCGCACAAGACACAATTTGTGGTTTTAGGGGACTGTGCAATATCTTTTTTTCCTTCAGTTTAACCATCCATCCACCCAACACTTCATGTCCAATGTCTCGTGTGGTTTACCAGATAAAGTCAGGACAGGCCAGGAATGAAAAGGTGCTGAAAGAACTAACCATCTTAAAATAAGTTTGGTATGCAGCTGATTCTGTACTGGATCATGATATTTGTTTGCTTAGCATAAATTAATAGAACTTTACATAAATGTAGTTCTATATAGAATATTTAACCCACTGCATAATGTACATGTGACAAATCCTCCAGACTGATAAGTGGTGTGAGTGAAACAGGACGGGCAACAAAAAGTCACCGGAGCTGGGGGGGAACAGGGAGAAATAAACAGTGTTGGGCAGTAGCGTCGCTACAAGTAGCGCCGTTACTAGTTTAACTACATTTCTCAGTAGCTTGGTGGTAG
>JAPMOB010243504.1:0-36504 GCA_029875015.1 Lepomis gibbosus | reverse complement strand
CGCCCAGAGAACCTGATATGGAGAGCGCAGCGTACCGGTCCACTTCAAGCACTGCTTACCTCGTTATTAACCCACCTCCTTACTAGCTGTGTGAGCCAGCTGGTGCGTTCGGATTACACAGTTTATTACATAACGGTAACGCACCGCATTTAACAACCAGTAATGTTAACGGCGTTGTAACAACGGGAAAAGTAATTAGTTAGATTACCCCGTTACTGAAAAAATAACGCCGTTACGTAACGCCGTTCTTTTAAACGCCTTATTCCAAACACTGTTCGTGATGCTCACCTGTTTCCGTTCTCACCTGCCTGCTATTCTCCGAAGGAAGATCGGAAGCCTTTCATGCAGCCTTGTGCATCAAGCTCGTCAAAGTCCCTTTTCGTGAACCTACCAATCACAGCCAGAAGGAGTCGGGACAAAATGGTTGAGGCACTACAGCAAACTTTAGAAATGCTGAACTCATTGTTCTGTATGCATGGTTATTATTGACGAGTTAGTAGGACTTTGCACAAACAAACGAGAGACTGACCACCAAGTACAGCATTCTTCTTGTACAAAAATTAGGGATGGGGATCGGTAATTTTTATTGATATTGAGACTGCTTAACAATCTGATTCTTTATCGATACCATTATCAATACTTTACAATTATTTAGTGATGGTTATTTGTGAAGACCAGACCCAACGGGTATGAGGTAGGCCTGCTATGAGGAAAATATTCCATGTGCGATAACGTTATATATTGAGATGACATACCTCTTGCGATTAAAAAAACATATATTGAAGTGTACATATTAACTGCCTGGTTGTTTTTAATTTAATATTTTTAAATACAGAGACTGCAGCCTGATGATTTTCTTATCCATTGCGTTTCAGATTAAATCAGATTTGACACTCAAAACATAACATTACATCATAGGACCCGCAAGTCTCGATTGCATATCGATAAGCTCGAACCTTATTGATTTTCGGGAATTGAGAAATTTTGGAATCAGGTCTCGATCCCCATCCCTGACAATAATTGAATGACTGAAAACAACTCACAAAAATGAAACTACTGTTTTGTCCAACTGGAATTAATATTAGGCTACTAATGGTAAGTTATAGTAGACTATAGCCTACTATGATCTGAAAATATAATAAATCCACAAACATTAGCACTAATCAAACCTTAACCACAGTGGTGTAGGCTAATATCAGAGAGAGGTTTTATTTGTGAAACAGCTGAATCGTAACTAACAAACTATTTGTAAGCAAATTATCTAAATCAAGTGTACCTGTAAATATATTATACTAACACTATACTTTACTCCTCCAGGTTGTGGATATATTTTGTTTATTAAATGGTCAGAAATTACAAGAAAATACATATATTTCAGTCATAAGGTGACTCATTGCTTTTTGCTGTACGGTAACCGGCCATGCTTACTGTCGCGCAAAGTCACCCCCCAAAGGCCCGTTATGAGCCAGGAAAAACCCTGCTTATTGAATTCTTTTATCCTTGCTAAACGCAGCCAAATTAACATTTAATCTCTGTAATGGCTGCCGTAAATGTGCACACTCAAATTGAACTCTCTTCAAAAAATTTAGAAAATGCTGCGGCAGTGACTTTTACACTTGGCACATACCTAGAGCAGGATATGTGTTTGTGTTTATGTATGTATGTATATGTGGTCTGACAGCACACTGGATTGACTAGTTTCCCAGAAGCAGCACTTGAGGCTGAGTTTCATGGCTCGCACACTGGAGACTTCAGTAGAGATACTCGTTGCTTAATAACGTGATAGCTATCAAATGAAAAGGGCTGTCTAACAATAATTACAGTACACTCCATACTTTTTCTAAATACTATCAGTCTTGGAGAGAGTGTCACTGTACAGTGTGTAATATCTACAGTTTTTTTATCACTGTATGAGAAGTAAAGTTGAGGTTAGGCATTATACATGAGTGAAACGCTGACTGAATCTAATGCATATTAAAATGGCTCCCCTTTTCTCCTGTAGGTACCTACCCCCTGAGTGCTTTGTGGTTGGGAAGGAACCACCCAAAATCTCTAACAAGGTGGACGTGTGGTCTGTGGGAGTCATTTTCTACCAGTGTTTGTATGGCCGCAAGGTAGGAGACACACTGAAGAAATATGATGTAACACATTTACAAGGACATTTGAGCTATTATTGAGTATTAAGTAAAAAATGTAATTGGAAAAGTAAAACAAGAATGCAATCTGGATCATTTATTGGCTAAATTAATTAAATTTTAGTTGTATGTAACATAATCAGTGATTTTTATTTAAATTGAGTGTGTCCTTTTTATACAAACAAATAATTCCAACTTCTAACATATTAACGCCTAATATATTTATAAAAAGCTTTATAGGGGAGAAACACCTGTATAATCAAGGGGAATTAGTCAGCTCTGAGACATTTTTTCAAGATTTGTAGACAAACGGATTAAGTTGCTTTTTATGATGAACAGTGTACTAAACACCAACACACTCTTAATTGATCCTATTCACTTATTTAATGAATGTTTTGTTTGTTTCAATAACACTTATTCTCTTTGCTCTCCAGCCCTTTGGCCACAACCAGTCCCAGCAGGACATCCTGCAGGAAAACACCATACTGAAGGCAACAGATGTGCAGTTTCCCCCTAAACCAGTAGTCACACCTGAAGCTAAGGTACTGGACCCTCACTGCTTTTGTCTTGCAATGAGTCTATGCATTTTCAACTATCAAATTACCCCTGTATTCTGTCTTTATACTGTAATTACACACACACACACTGATATACATAGTAACTCACTCATATTCTGTCCCTCTCCAGGCCTTTATAAGGCGCTGTCTTGTCTACCGTAAGGAGGACCGCATCGATGTGCACCAGCTGGCCAGTGACCCCTTCCTCATGCCCCACATCCGCAAGTCTGTGGCCTCCTCGGGCACCACAGGCATGGCCGTGGCCTCCACATCTAGTTCCTCCAACAGCAGCGCCTCAAACTGAGCCCATGCTTCTTAACTGACAGACTGAACCATTTGAAAGAGTGGGGTGGGGGCGACACCATCTTGTGTCACCCCTCCCAACGGCATCCCACCTTGCAAAGAAGAACCCAGGAGAAACTGGTCCGACAACAGCAAGGGGTGGGTGAGAAGTCATGGACGGGTTGGGAAGGGAGACCCACGTCACCCATCATCCCTCTCATGTCCACTCACCCCAGCCTACCTGTCCTCCTTTCTCAAAAGGGTGGCATTGTTCTGGGGGTCAAAGCCCTGGACAACTCACACAGCAAGGGGCGAGGTTTGGCACTGTGTTGGTGAAAAGTGGAGTTCAGTGTTTGGGATTTTTCTTTTCTGCTTCAAAAAGAAAATAAAAAGAGTATAGAACTGCTTTAACTTGGCCAGATGGAAAGGACTGCAAAAGGCCTCATACACACTCGCACACATCCATGCATGAGCCATTCTGGTCCGAGGTAGTCTGAACTCCCCAAGCTCAAACATTTTGTTTGTTCTTATCTCCCTGAACATAACTGAGAGAACCAGTCTGGCCTGTTATTGCATTGAACCCTAAATATCTATGGCATTATGTCATCCAACCCGCTGTTCTGGGTTCCATGCTTCAATTCCAGACCCAGATAGCTAGTGACGAGGAGGGACAGAAGCTACTATCCCCCTTACCCATCTCATCTCCTCGTAAAAATCCTGTGACCAAAGCTTATAACTTCCAGCTGGTGGCAGTGTTCCACCTCAGTTTTTATAATGAATGGTTTTAGAGTCGTGTTACTTGATATGAAGTGGAAGCTGTTGAGAAATGACCCCTTTTACATTTTTTAAAAAAAAGTTTCAATTTAACCAGTTTTATGGAAAAAACGGTTGTGTTTTTCAAGTTGCCTTTTAATTAGAACTGTTATTGTTTTGATTGACCCCCCCTCCCATAAACACACATATTTATTTAGGTATGTTTGAATTTATTTTTGGCCAATGAAATGCAAGGGACTGGTCTACCTAATAGTACTGTTGGGGGGAGATTGGGCCTTAGCAGAGAGTTGCATAAACCATTAAATACTATTGGTTAAAATGTGTTTGTTGTTCTGGGCTTTTGTCTGACTGGTTTTACCATCAATGCTTTTTGGAACTTATTAGCAACACAACTGCCAATGTATTCATGAGCGTCATGTCTGTACCTGGGTTTTGTTTTTCCCTTTTTAGATTAAAATTGGCTGTGGAAGCCCATTTATGCCATTGTGATTCTGTAAGCAATTATTAGAAAAATTTGCTAAATAATGACTCTAAACAAGGACGTATGTATCTCAAAATAATTAGCTTTCTTGAAATATTGAGTTAGTGTTTCAAGATAATGAGCTAGTATCTCAAAATACTGACTTAATATTTCAAAATAATAAACTAATAAAATAAGTTTCTTATTATTTTGAAAGTTTCTTATTATATGGAGCTTTTTCCATGGCATTGGCAGAAATTGGCTTCCATATTTTACAGACTGTAAATCAAATATTTTCTAGAGAATACTTAGCCTCACCTATTGTTCATATTCAGAATTCACTTATTCTCTGATAAGTAAGTCAATGGAACAAACGACTCTGTTGTAGACTGTAATGCCATACTTAAAATGTTGATCTAGAAAGAGCTGATTTAATGGTTAATACAAATGTTAGAGTAGTGCAGCCGTCAAGCAGTAAAGCATCATGATGAATGCGGTCTCATTCATAAATCTAGTACAGGTTTATGAATGAGTCACCAACATTAGTACAAACACAATTTAAAAAGCAAATATACAGTGGGTTCACATTTGTCCTCTGTGTGGTTGTATGTTGAACATATTGGATCCTAGTCATAATAGCACACAAACTGGCATGTGTGTAAAAGTCCATAATAGGCCATAAATATAATTTGCCTGCATACTGCCAGCTTTTGGCAGTTTGAACAATCCATCCATTTTCTTATGCTTTTCTGGAGCCTTGTCAGTGGCAGCAGGTTTAGCGAAGTAGCCTGGATGACCCCTCTCCACAGCAACATTTTCGGGTCCTCCTGGGGGATGTAGAGGTATTCCCAAACCAGATGATATTTATAATCTCGCCAGCGTGTCAGTCTTTAACAGTTGGACAAGTCTGGAAAACATCCAAAGGAAGGCTCCCAAGAGGCATCCTGTGCAGGTGCCTGAACCACCTTGACACAGAGGAACCAACAGAACCACATCATCTGCAAAGAGCAGAGAGGCATTTCTGACGTCCCCAAATCAGACATTCTCGTCCCCACCAGGCTGCAATTTGATCATTCATGATAATCACAAACAGAACCGGTGACAAGGGACAACCCTGGGAGAGTTCAACACACATCTAAAATGTGTTTTGCTTCCTGCCGAGAACATGGACAGCTTTTACACAGCCTGAACCAAGACCTGGTTTCCCTTTCTGAGTTGCTAGAGCATCCTTGAGGCCAGCCGAAGTTCCCTCTCCATAGTCTTCCCGAACTCCTCCTACGCCGCAGTTTTGGTTCGGCAACCATCAAATTCACAGCCCTTCTTGTCTCCCACTACTATTCTGCTACTTCTGGACACCCCGGTCAAACAAGCCTGAAAGGCCTCTTTCAGCTCACACAGTTCTCATCTTGCCACCACGACAGGCACAGAAGACCTTGACTCCAAGAAGCTACCTCTACAATGTAGGCATTGAACAGGGGCCATTCAGATCCTTTGTCCCTAGCCTCCTGCATATGCATGAGAATTTCTTCCATAGGCAGGAGTTAAAGACCTTGGGAAAAAGGTGTAAGCCAGATGTTCCTAGGTCACACAGGCACAACCCTCTCATTCTCCGTGAGAACTCCAGCAAAGCCACACTCAGCCAGGGGACGTGAGTATCCATACGCCTGCCTGGTGCCATTTACTCCACCTCCCGCAATAGGGTTGGTTCCTTCGCTATCCGAAAGATGATGTTCAATGTCCCTAGAACCAGTCTGCGATGTCAGCAAGACTGTCAAGAATGCATTTCAAAATTTTCATTTGGGGTGTTGAGAAAGGTATAGAGATCACAATTCAAGTGAAACTAAATCATTTCAAGTCTCCACTGACTATTGCAGGAAGCATTAAAAATGAATAATTATAAGATCACTGTAAAGACTCTAAGCAACATAAATATCTATTGCAGTATTAAAAGAACATTACGGGATTTGTAAAGTTAGAATAATGCTCTTTACTATGGCAAGATTCTTATGGGTCAATCATACCACCTTTCTGACATACTTTGCTTAGCATATGAACATTAGAGCAGATGTTTGCAATATACAGGTGATGTGCATGTTAAAAACCTAAAAATATTTTACTTCATACAAACTTGTTAGGGTTTTCTGGAGGAAAAAACGTGTTTCCTGAAGAACTTACTATCTAATTGCAAACTAGTGGAAATCACTAACTGAATCTTACTGTGCCCCTGAAGACATGCCTGTAATGAAAACAAAAAAGAGAAACAAAAGGGCATTGTGCAAAAGAGGCTCTCGGGTTTATGCATACTTTTATCAATGTTTTTTAACTGTCACCAGTCCACTTGCTTCGTTGCTATCCTACAGGCGCCTGCAGGTCCTCGGACCTCATGTTGGGAACCATACAAACACACATACACACACACACACACACACACACACATACATTGTTGACGCTGGCCCATTCATTTCAGTCTCATCTGACTGAGAGGCAGACGGAGCTCTAGCGGTCAAACTCACCAAACCTGTATCATCGGTTCTCAAAGTAAAACAGTGGGGCAGTTGCTGCTCCGGCTTCACTTTTTTTCTCGTTTGGGGTTTTTTTTTTTTTTTGCAGCGTGTGTGTGCGTGTGTTGTAGTTGTGAGCATGCAAGGAAACGGCCATCACCGTAACAAGGAATCAAGGAGAACATGGACAAATGGGCAACTTATATTTTACAAATGCACTTTATATTTATTCATCTTTAGTCTGGAACTGAAGAGGAGCGTTACTGGTGAGAAAAATCTCAACTTTCGCTTAATTTCATTCATGTAAAATTCGAAAAACCGGGCAGACATTTAACCTATTGTGCATGCCTTGTTTTGGTAACGACTTCGACTCCAAAAATGCACTAGAAAGCAGGTACTTAAAGATATTTTCTGCGTTTTCTGGATCTGTTGACTTGGTGTGCCACGAACCAAAAGTCCGAGCAGTGAGTGGAACCAGATGTGTTGAAAAACGGGGGGAGGAGGGAAGGGACTACTGACTTAGTTTCCCTGTTGTGATTTAGGTTATATTTATGTAGGCTATTATTTATATTAAAAGCCGCAAAGCAACGCACGTTTTCAGCTTGTTGTTCTATTTTTGTGCCGGATGGGTTTTTTTAGGCTTCATTGTAAATCTGACGTGGTGTGACGCTTCATTTGGTACCCCGCGGGCAGATGTGACCTTAACATCCTGTTACAGGCTGCAATTAACACATTCAGTCCAGTCCTGAAATGCTACTACATTAGGATATAGATCTCATGGAGGGTAAACCCAACTAAACAGTGTTTTCCGATAAATATTAGATTGGATATAGTATTTTGATTTACATTTTTTCCAGTGTTTTTGCTTGTCAGCTAGATATTTCAACTTTACTATATTGTCAGTGACTTTTCTATGGAAACCTACAGTGAGTGAATGAGATAATGAAGTGGACGCAGTATCATTTCTTTTTTGGCACAGAAAAGGACATAGAAAGGTCTATAATGTATCAGTATCATGTAATTTTAAATCTAAATGATGGTTAATATAGGCTGTCATCTGTGGCCATCATAACACAAGCAGCCTACCATAAAGAAATGGTCACATTTTCTGATCATTTTCATTTTATCAATTCAATTTTAATTGAAAATTTAAAAAGTGTTTAAAGTTAACACATTAACTTTCCTCATCTCCTCATGCCAGATTAATCATACTGCTTATTAATATGTTCATTTACCTATTAGCCTGCCTAGTATTTTTGTACTTTTGCTAGGTTAAAATACTGAGATCATGTGGGTTTACACTCTTATCCCTAACAATATACCGGTAGATACACATCCTAAATAATCTGGAGCTCTTTTTGGCGAGGCTTAGTTTTTTAATTTTAAAATGACTTGCAACCGTCTGGCGTCAAGCTCCCTTGTTGCCAAAGTTGAGAATCCCTTTTCAGTCACTTTTGGACCAAATGGACGAGCTCCAGAAGGATCTAAGGGGGAAATAATCATTGCTGATTTGTTTTATGAAAGGTGTCTCTTTGGATTTGTTATGTGAAGTGTTTTATATCCACCAGCCCAGCCGCCAGAGTTTAGCACTGAAAATATCTTTGATCTGGAACAGCTCAGCATGTTGTCATGAACTTTCATGCCCTGTGTAACATCATAGGAAATGAGAGTTTGTGTTGCCCTGTAGCATTTTTACAAAATACTTGTGTGGAGGAAAGAAAAAGTGTGATGATGATGAAACTATAATGATTTTCTTAGGAAATGAAGATATTTTTCCTGATTCATGACTAGCAGAACTGCAATGAAACAGATGTTATTTTGGCATGAATGTCCAGACTAAAATGGAGAATAATAAGTCAGTCAAAAAAAGTTTCAGATTCATGTGTGGAGTTCATGATCTTACACAAAACACCTTCAAATTAATTTGAGCTCTGTTCTTCTATTATGAGCATAAGTGGGGAACTGAAGTAAAGTTTTGCCAGTGTGCACTTATTTTCACTTTGGTTTCTAAATTTGATGTGCACTTTAAAGAGTCTCCAGTTACCTCTGCTTCTGAGTGTGGCTGCAAAATGCAAATATGCTGCGCTCTTCTGATAGCCCTTCTCTCTCCTTTCCCATGCTTCACAAATGAGGAAAAACCTATCCACAGTTTTGGTTGCTTCAAAGGAGCTGACAACCATAAAACACCAAAGAAACAAACACAGCAGGCTGGAATTTCCTGGCTGTTTGTTGGTTGCCATTTAGTCACACTGACCAGTTAAAGGTTTGTTTTTTATATCTCAGACATCTGTAAAAACAAGGAATAGGTTACTAGAAAAGCCTTTTGCTCACTCCTCAGTCTAGATCTTTATATATCTCTTTCTAGATATGTGTATTAAAAAAATGAAAAAAGTCCAAATGGTAGCAGCAGTGCATCACACTCACGCTCCACCAAACAGTGTGATAGTGAGCAGTTTGTTGAAATCATAATGTCTCAGGCCAAGACTCGCAATCACCCACGTTCCTAAGTATTGTCCCCAAACCTGGTCCAACAGATGACGGTATTGAGGAGGTGGAGGTTCTGGGAATATCTGCCTCTCTGGTGGGTGTTGCTGGTTGTTCTTGGCTGTAGGTTTCAGCCTCTCTCTTCAGCAGGAAAACTGTCTTCAGTATTGAAAAAAGGGGTGACAGGGGCAAAGAAGAGGATGAGATCACAGCAGGAGAGCTGTTGTGGCTTAGCTTTCACAGGGCTCAATGGCTTAAAGTTAATCTGGAATTCTGCACTCACTCTGATTGCCTGGGAGTGTTCTCACATCAAACATCCAGTTGTGTCCCCTCCAGACTGGAATTAAAACTTCTTTTTGAATTTGCTTCTTGCTGTCTGGAACTTCAGCTTCAGGTTGTCTAGTAGTTCAAAAGCTTTTGCCAAGAGCATCTCATATTGTCACCATATTAATACTGAGCTTATATTCACATACTGAAGTGAATTAAACACACACAATGTAAATGCTGATTTTTACTGGGCTGGTTCCAGTGTGAAAATCTTCCCACAGGCACAGTTGGCGCAGACTCTGGAGTCTACTTTTAAAAATTACTTTAATTCCCATTGTGAAAATGACAAACTGGCATAAGACTGATATATTGTCATGTATTCCTCTCTTCGTTAACAAGTCAGTATTGTGTAAGTTCAGCTATTCAAGTTTCCTGAAGGTTTTTACTTGCTATGAGAAGTGGAACTGAATGCTGAGCTAAGATTACGTAAGTCAACATTTTAGCGTCTGTTGTGGTAGACATCCCACTGTAATTACACAGCAGAGTTGAATTACAACAGAGAACTGAGGACAAGTCTGTCATAGAGGATATATATAACTATCCTGAGCCCTTAATGCAAAATATTCTTTAGAGCTGAAATGACTGATCAACAGGAAATGTATGAATTAAAGAATTTGATTATTTATTAATCATTCACATCATTTTTAAAGCAAACATTCACCAGTTGTGTTGACACAAATGTGAACATTTTGGGTTTTCTATGTTAGTACACTTAATGTGTATCGGTTTAAGATTGTTGAATGGGCAAAACAAATAATTTAAACAAGTCAGTTTGGGTTTAGGGAAATTATGATTCCACTATTTTCTGGTATTATATATTCTAAACGATTCATTCACTTATCAAGAATATAATCAGCAGATTAAGATCTGACTAAAGTTGGTGATGTTTTTGCCTTTTAACTTATGACTCAATGGACACACCAGGCAGGGATTTTCCACAGAAACAGGTCTTTGCCGGCATTTGCTAAAAAACAGATGCAGCTCTGGATTATGTTGGATTAATACGATTGACTAGAATAACAGACCCATGGAAAGATAGTTTTGTCCCAAAAGCAATTGATATGTTTTTTGTTAACTGGATATTTAAGGGTTTTTTTGTCCCTGTCAGAGAATTTATCCATCCATCCATCGTCAACCGCTTATCCCGTGTACAGGGTCGCGGGGGGGCTGGAGCCTTTCCCAGCTAACGTTGGGCAAAAGGCAGGGTACACCCTGGACAGATCGCCAGTCCATCACAGGAGGGAATTCACTTCTATGATTTAAATCTTTCATGATTGAAACAATGCACTGGCAGTAAATAAGCCTAACAGCTGGGTGTTACTACAAAATGGACGGCTTCATAAGCGCAGGGAGGTGATTATATCGGATTACACTGTACAGAGCATTTTCAAACTTATGCTGAACCACACTGCCACTGTGCTGTTACAGTGTTTGCTACCGACCAAATGAGCTAATGCTGCTTCTGAGAAACTCAGCTGCAGAGGCTGAGTGTAAGACGAGGGGCGTGTCGGTGGTTTTCTCCAGATTGCAGGGATTTTTATGGAGCTCTTGATGAGACTCCATTGTCTCTGTGTCTATAAAAGTAGCACAGGAGGTTTGGAGTGTTTTAGCTGCGAGGTAGGAAACAAGGGATTGCTGCAGACTGAGCCGACTGAAGTATCGGCATAGGAGAGTTGTGTTTTTCAACTAAATGTCCAGTGATCTTTTCCCACCTTCCCCACTTCCTGGCCTCTCACAGGAGCTTGCTGAGTAGGAATGCTGAGAGTCTCACTTTATATCCTCTGAATCTCAGCTCTGAGAGAAGGCATTTATGTGTAGTTTGAGGATCTTTTTTGTCATTTTAACAGGACCTTAATATAGAGTGACTCCTACACTTGTGTTTCTTCTTCTACATTTTTTCTTCCACTTTCACACAGACTCACAACAACACAGTGTTATATTCACAATCCTTGTGAATAGCTTTCCGATCTTTCTAAAAACAAAATAGAAAAGAAAAATAGTACTAAAGCAAAACCTTTTTTGAGCAAGGGTGTTGAGTTTTGTTACTGGAAATCTAGTCACTGATGCTGTTGCCTAACCACTGCCATGAGTGTGTCAACTTCAACACTTTATTCACTAACACTTAGTTTTCTGTTGCTCCTCAGAGAATCAAACTGAAGTAATGCCAATAAACCAATCAGTGAGAAGTCTGCAGACTGAAACAACTACCCATTTCACCACTGCCGAGCATTACAATTTCATCAAATTAATCAAATTCAGGCCTGAATTTTTGAGACAAATTCAGACGTAATTTCAGGTCAGACTTCGGGAATGGGGTGAATTCTTGAAATTCCTGGTGCGTGTTTGAAATATTTCAACCATGATTGCTAACATTGCAATCACTTTCACAGTTTAATGCATGACATCACTGCAATTACTTCCTGCTGAGAGCTCTGTCATGTAATGTGTGTACTGGTTTTTAGAGTTCTAACAGCATATTTAGGGGATTTATAACGCTAAATTGTATTACACAGGGACATCAGAGGCCACAACTCAAACTAGTTCTAACCAGCACTGCATCTATTAATGGAGATATTGATCCAGCCCCTGACCTGTTCTCTTGCCACATTTGCTGCTAACATGGAGTCCTGATTTAATCAGCATTATTGACTGATACCATTGTTTCCTTCTGTCTGCACAGCGCCACTGGACTCTGACGAGTTTGCTTTCTTCCATGAGGGAGCCCAGGGGTGCCTGGGGGTGCGGGATCACTCCCTCGTCCTGTCAGCCTCCTGTGAGGAAGTCAACCAGCGCTGGAAATGGGTGACCCGTGGTCGCCTGTTCAACCTGGGCTCTTCGCTGTGCCTGGGCATGACCACTGGTAACCTCAGCTCCATTGGGAACAAGTCTCCCTTGGGTGTGTACACCTGTGACCGCGAGCCCCCCAGAGTACGCTGGACCTGGACCTGTGGCCAAGTATTGGACAACCTCAACAACTACCTTCCCTCTCCCACATTTTGGAACTCCTCCTCAACCTCCCCTCCTTCAACGCTCAAATGGACACTGCATGGTGGTGTGCAGGACCTGTGCTCTAAAACATATCGTGGTAAGCATGCTTGTAATCAGACTGGTGGTAAGATTGAAGTAACATGAAAAATGAAAAGAGATTAAAAATAAGTAATAAAAATAATAACCAAGTAATACCCACAACAACAAAAAAACAAGAAATGACACACAAATATTGTACCCACTGGAGGAGTCTGCAAATCATCCTCAATCAAATGGACTGACATTTCCCCATACAGTGACCCAGTGAGTTGTACTTTACTGTATGTTGTGCTGCCTCAGTGCAACAGATAGAGTTACTGTTGTGAATACCACAGCTGTATCTGATCAAAGTGATATAGCAAATGTTGCTTCCAGGGAATCTCTGAGGACAAGTTGCTGTCTGCCAGTCAGACAGCCAAGGAAAACATTGCTGGTGTTTGTAAACTCCGGCAAACACATGGAGTTGAGCTTGCCCTCAATTATATTTGTATTTATATAGAGTTTTCAGTCCAGATTGTAACCATGGTGGTTCACAGCTAAGCCTCATTTCCGCTGTCACTGCCATTCTTGCCAATATCAAGTGTCACAATTGTTCAGTGATAAACTACTCACTCAGTCATACAGAGGTACAGTTATCAGACTCCACTTGTCTGCAATTAAAACCAGATACTTCCATAAACGTAAGACCGGAAAATCTCCCTTCTCTTTCTTCCTTATCCTCCCTCTCCTAAGTCTCTTTTACTTTTTTGTGGCAAGGGAATTAGGTGAAGTACTAATAGCTAGGTTGACATTTTCAACCTTGAAGTGCTGATCTTCACAAGTTTCTTTGTGAAGTCAACTCGCTGCTGGAGAGGAATGCCTCTGACATTAGTCAGCCTCTGCTGCAGCCAGCCAGCCAGCCAGTGGTTGGAGCAGAGAGGGAAGTCAGGGAGGGAGCTTCAGAACGCTTTCTTCCCTCGTTTAACACGTCTGCCCTACTTTCCATTGGCGTAACTTGTTTTGGTAACACTACGGATCCTCCCTTTCTCCCTCTTGCCCTGTTCGTCTCACCATACTATACTGGTGGAATGTAGAGACTAGAAGACAACCTCAGGACATCTTGTCTAACTGCATAAATTACATACAGATTTTTAGTTAAACTAGTCTACAATCATTTATAGATCATGCGTTGGAATATGAACATATAGATTGAATGTTTTTTTTCTGAACTCACAGCTGTTGATTCTGTTTTCAAATAAGGTTCGAGATAAAAGATACTTAGTTTTCCTGATACCCTGCGATTTTTATTTGTTTTGTCCTTCTGCTGACCACTATTTGACTTTACTGTTTTGACTGCAACATCATCCTCTGTTTTTACTGTGTGTTTGATTATACAAGTCGCTGAGAAAACACATAAGATATTTTAGTTCAGTGCAGTTCACAGCCATAACTTTAGACAACACAAGCATGGCCCGTCTCTGCAGAGTATGCAGGGATTTAAAGTCTCTCCTCTCTTTGATCCCCAGAGATCTACACAATCCAGGGGAACTCTCATGGTCGCCCCTGCTATCTGCCCTTCCTGTATGATGGCCAGTGGTTCCACAACTGCACTAGTATCGGGCGTGAGGACGGTCACCTCTGGTGTGCCACCACCTTCGACTATGGCAAGGACGAGCGCTGGGGCTTCTGTCCTGTCAAGAGTGAGTTATCACTTTGCATGCTCAGGACTTTATTCTTAAATGTCTCGTGTCATTCTGGCAAAGCTGGAGAAATTACCAGAAACACAGAGAGCTTCACCACAATTTCCTCTCAGTTTACTGAACTGTTACTAAACTTTTTACTGAACTAAACTGTTCAGTTTACTGTTATTTCTTTCTTCTTTCTCCCCTGGTCTAACGAACATCTTACCTCCTACCCTCACTGTCAGGCAGTGGCTGTGAGACATTCTGGGATACTGACCCGCTGACAGACAGCTGTTACCAGTTTAACTTCCAGGCTACGCTGTCATGGAGCGAGGCTCGGATCAGTTGCCAGCAGCAGGGGGCAGACATGCTAAGCATCACCAAGCTGCATGAGCAGACATACATCAACGGTAAAGTCAGTGTGCACACATGTACATCTGTGTGCAGCTGAATCCAGTCGATGTTGTAGCTACTTGAAATACACTTGTTTTATATATGCATTAATATTTTCCCTAAACCTTAAGCCTGACTGTACTGTATGTATGAACCATGATATAAAAGATTGTCATTGTGGGTAGACACAAAGCTACTACTTTGAAAATAGCAGTTTAACTAAACAGTTCATCCAATAAAACCTCACAAATATGCGGCAAGCACAAATGAATCAACACTGAGCAAAGAGTTACACAATTAACTATTGATTTGCATCCCGGCATACAAAAAAATAAGAAAGAGTCTTAGATCATTTGGATTTTCTGTGTTTCTTTTTTAAATGTAGGCATGCACTCACCTTCTGCACCCCTGGCTAAATTGACAGTGAAGATAACCTTGATTTCTTAATACATTTAATATGTCGCCATGTTACCTTTTACAAGGAGGCCATGTTATCATGTTTATCAATCCATCCTTTGTTTCTTAGCTTTACAAGCATAAAAGAAAATCTTAAAATATTAATAGCATTGGCCATTTAGGGCAAAGAGTATTTTTCACTCGTACTTGCTGTGCACATTCACTCTCCTAACAGGAATAATTGATTTTTGGGATGTTGTTACCCTGTTGCCAATATTAGGACACACGTAGGCAATTCTTACATAACAATTCTGTCATCTACCCAATAAAGTGTTGACAGTTAAAATGGCTTACTGGAGTGATTGTTAAGTGATCTAAGTGGTAGCACACTATTGAGTGTTTTCTTTTATTGTGTCTTCCTTCACTAAAGTAAAGAGAGAAAACAGGGTTTTTGTGCTTGTTATATGTAATAGTATTTGAGAAAGGTATTGTCTTGCTGTTTTAGGTTTACTGACGGGCTACAGTGCTGCATTGTGGATTGGCCTCAATGACCTGGACATCCATGGAGGCTGGCAGTGGGCCGACTCCTCCCCGCTAAAATATCTCAACTGGGAGCCAGGTTAGACTGTAAAAACAACTCAACCTTTTCTGTCTATTTTAAGCTTGAAACATCCGTGCTCTTTTTTTAAACACGTATTTTCCCACAGAAGGCTGAATGAGCATGCTTGCACATTTTTAGCAACACACTGCTCTGAGTGCAAACACACACTTGGCGGCCTGCCAGTGCAACCATAGTCTTTTACCGTTGACCACTGGAGAATTTTGGGGGGTAAGTGCCTTAAACAAGGGCACCTTGGCATTAGTGATGTTCTGAAGAGTTTTTTTACTTCTAATCTTCTAGATCAGCCAAACCATGCTGAGGAGGAAAATTGCGCTGTGATCAGAACTGAGTCATCGGGTCGTTGGCAAAACCGTGATTGTTCTGTTGCTCTGCCGTATGTCTGTAAGAAGAGGCCCAATGCCACCCTGGACCCATTCACTACAGGTCAGTGTACAGGCATTTGAATTAGACTATTAAAGTGAAATACAGCAGTTACAGTCCTGCCACGGTAGCAAAGTCCAGAATTTGATGGGTTTTATCTTTTTGCCTAAAAAAGACTCATGGGCAGATGATGAGAAATATGAGTGTGATGTGGGCTGGCAAGCCTTCCAGGCTGGCTGCTACAAGCTGACGTCAGAGAAGATTGACTGGGATACAGCACAGAAAACCTGTCAGAAGATGGAGGCCAACCTGGTCAGCATCCACACCCTACCTGAGCTAGAGTTCATCTTGCGCAACCTGAAGAAAGGTGATGCCTTTTTTTATTGTACTATACTTCATTCATATACTGCATTGCTATTGTGAAACAGAAATGAAATGATATTCTCTCAAATCAGAGTTCTATGTCTATCAGAATCAGAAGGAGCTTTATTTTCAAGTAGTGTTTTAGATATACAAGGAGTTTGCTTTAGACAAACAGTTGACATAAATAAATGTAGAAATATATAAATATGGAATAAAAAATACAAGTTATATAAGAATAAAAGAATAGAGAAAATAATACAACTATTTGCAGAGAAAGAACCACATTTACACCACATTTATACCACAGGATAGCCACGAGTAGTTGTCTTTAAGGATTATAATAAACATTTTGAAAGCTCTTTTGTATTCTAGACATGGAAAACTCAGGGATTTTGATATATGTCTGTATAAATATAGAAGAAGAAAAAACCAAGGACAAAAACAAAGAATAGGAGTGCGTTTAACTAATGTTGAAGTGCAGTGGGTTCACACAGAGTTCGCACACTGAAATCCATCAGAACGCTCTTTAAATTCTATTCTTCAATTTCTATTTTAGGCACAAGGGAGCAACATGCACTGATGCTTCAGCTATGCCTTCTTCAGCAAGCAATATGAAAAAAAAGAAAATTTTTTAACCTAAAATATTAAATGGTATTTTCCAACTGTTTTCCTGAATTGCCCACATCTCCAGTGCAGGCTTGAATGTATTGGAAACCAGGCAGCCCATCCCATTCCCTGAGCTGAAAAACACACATGAAGGGGAGGAATCACATTTTTAGGTCATGAAATTGCTTCAATGTAGTTATTGACCCTCATGGAGAAGTTTGACAGTTTTGTCATAGTTGGAACCCTAATCCTATTTAACCCTATTTCTGTGTAATTGTCTCCCTAGCCTGACTGTCTATCTGTGTCTTCTGTCAGACATTGACCAGCTATGGATAGGGCTCCATGACACTGATATGCAAATGGACTTCCAATGGACTGACCACACACCAGTCATCTTCACCTACTGGCACCCCTTTGAACCCAACAACTTCCGCAACACTCAAGAAGATTGTGTCTCCATCTGGGGAGCTGTGAGTGACTCTCTGCACCCTCACACTGACCTCCAACGTCTGGGGCCTTAATCACCTTACCCTAATGGACTCAGCGAGTCACCTCCTTTTGTATATACTGAACAGCTGTGTCCTGTCTTTCTGTTTGTGTCTTGTGAACATGTGCAGGAGGGCCGCTGGGATGACAGCCCTTGTAATCTGACTCTTCCCTCCATCTGTAAGAAACTGGGAACAAAGAGTGATGGGAAGCCACAGCACCAAGACTGCAAACAAGTATTACTTTTTTCTGTCTTTGCATTCAGTGCTATATACTTAATTTCCCCCTTCCCCTTACTGTTTATGCTTTAGATTACTGAACACCCCAACCGCCTCGTTCTGGACTAGATATGAACTTCTTGTTTTTTGTCTTCTCTGTATCTCTGTTTTACTCCATGAAGACTCTTCAGATCTGTTGCAGCATTTCAGTGCTCTTATTTCAGCTGCTGTCTGTAGTGTTGCTGGGAGCATAATTATTATTCTAAATATTTCAGCTTGCTTCACCTTTGACCGCTTTTTCCAGAGCTTCCCTCCATCTCTCAGGTTTCCACTGGTCCACAAGTCCGCACAAAGTCTAACTGTAATTTAAATCACTCCCTTTAGACTTGGAAGATTGTCCCTCCAGACATACTAACCCGTCGACACACAGACGCTTCAATTGGCTTAACACATACTGTATTTTTCCATGCCCCAAAAAACAAATCAAATTGGGACATAGTGTTTGTTCATCTTCATTCAACAAGTGTATACTATACATACAACAGAAATGCATTATTATGCCCACTATTTGTCTCCACATGGTGAATTAAATCCCATCTGGAGAACCCATCTACATCTGTCTCTGATTTCACAGTCCATAATTCTCCCCGTATGAGATTTTAAGCCTCTCATACCTGTCTTGTCCCTACCTGACCATTGCTGTAAATGTTCACTGCCCAAGTGGACGGTTAAGTGGGGGTTTTTTTAGGAATGTGATAATGTCGAGAATCATAGTGAGACAAAAACAAAAAAGTGTGTTTGTGCGCTGTTCATCCCCGTGCCCTTCAGCAATGTTATGTTTCTGCTAAGCACTGATTTATGATGTAAATGATCTGAAGATGAGTGCTGAGCTGTTTTTCAGCTGTTACATTCAACAAAGATCTTTCTATGGATGGACCATTTGTTTGGTGTAATGAATCTTTACCCCACTCCCTGGGGAGTGAGGCATCATGGGTGGTAATGTGACAGGGGTCATTTGGCATGGCACACGCTGCAGGGCCCTGAGGCGGTGCAGTTTGTCTCAGGCAGATGAGTTCACGACATGCAACATATAAAACAACAGTGACAGAAAGCCCTCTGATCGCTACAGCAACATTACACCTCATTTTTCAAAAAATGTAATGGACTGCTTATTCATTTTGCTTACTCACTAGAGCAGTCACTCATTAGTAATAATTAATATTGCATTTCTGCTTTATACTTCCAAAGATAGGGACGTTATTATCAGGACAATTCAGTTGCTTGCTGTGTGAATAAACAGAGAGATAAACACTGATCTCTAATGTCAGAGGCAGCCTGGGGCGTTAGCAGCTGCTAAGGCCCCTCAGTTCCCAAGGGACCCCTACAATAATAGAAACTGTGAGCATTTTAGGTTGTGTTCATTCACAAAGATAAAGTCCCTGGTGTCCTCCATGATTGGAATTATAAGAAATATCAATTGTGATGTTAATTTTGGCTAGCAAAAAAAGGCTTAAAAGTGCTTACTGGAAATAAATTAACATTGAACTCTTTTAGTAGAACCGAATGCTGAACAAGACATTTTAGGCAACCAATCTGTTACAATTAATTTTCTTGAACTGAAAACACACTGTGAAAGGGTCATGTTCTTGGAGGAAAACACTGACAGCACCCAAAAAACAAGTTAACAACTAGTTAAATGTTCACAGTGCAGTGGATACGATTCGCCACTATTGCAGCTGCCACTTGGTTTCAACCAAATGCACCTTTCTAACCAAGGTAGCTATTCTCTCCGAATATGATCACTTCTGGTTCCAAAAAACAAGATGCCGGCCAAAATGGCAAACTCAAGGCTACAAAATGGTAGTCCACAAAACAATGGGTGAAATGATGGTGGCTGCTACACTTTTTTAAAAGTGTACAGTACCTGCTCTGTACCAAACAGCAGACTGACACGATCAGCGACTAGCTGCTGAATAAAGTAGAGCATTTAGCAGTGAAGGGCCATATATTAACCTCAGGAGTTGGTTGGGACCAAAAACTGAGCTAAATACAAGAGTGAATATATTTCTTGTTTTCAATGATTGAGGACATGTGGTTGAATATAATGTTTGTTTTGCTGGTTCAGCTACTGTGTCATTTATAGGGGAGATAACAAAAAAACATAATGGATAATGGATATATAGATGAAATCAGGTGCAGTGTTTCATAACATTGCCACATAATTGATTCTAGTTGAAATACTGCTATTGGTCACAAGTTAACATTATGTTGTGACTGTAAGACAGGGAAAGGAAGGATAGGAAAGAGTGTTAAGGAGATGTGAGTTTCAATGAATAGGGCCTCTCCAGCAGCTGTAATCTTTGAGGTTTCTGTCTAGATGCCAAACGTGGTTGTGCAAAAAGCCTGAGGTTGGGCTTATTCACATAAAGCTGTATACAAACTGTCTCTCATCATCATTCTCGCACATGATCTCACCTCTTTTGACCTTCTGCGTGTTGGCTGCGCTCTGTGTCTGTACACGTCCACAGCTACAGTACATGAGCTGGCAGGCGGGATTGAAGCCAGGGAAAAGTTATTTCTGCATGCTTAGACTTTTCACTTTTTACTCTGCATTTTGGATATAGTCGACTAGTATCAGTGGACTCACTTCTGCTTTGATTGTTAAAATGGCATTCAAATTATTTTCTAAGATACTGCCCAGAAAGTCATATGTTATTTGATACTCTATTTTCCAATTTGTTGGTGGCCCATGAATTGCCATAGGTCCTAAACCATGTACAGAGCACCAACATTGCTGGAGATTAGACTTTTCTGTCAACATGATTATTCTGATACACACCCAGGTCCAGATTTTAGATGATTGAAATTGAAAGAGTCCCGCAGCCTTTGTAGTTGTTCTAGCTCTTTGAAAGGTTTATTTCTTATTTCATTATTCCATATCCCGCTAATCTCCCCCCTCCTCTTTCAGGGCTGGAAGTGGCACAGTCCAGCTTGTTACTGGGTGGGAGAAGATCTGATTACTTTTGATGAGGCCAGGAAGTCCTGTGAGGACCATGATGCCGCCCTTGTGACCATTACCAATAGGTGCACACAGCAACATACACATACTCTGACAACCATGCAGACTGCGTGTTTTGTTAGAGCTGCCTTTCTAAAGGTCCTTGTAAATCTTTAAAGGTTCGAGCAGGCCTTTGCCAACAGCCTGGTGTTCGGTCGCTCTGGTGATTTCTTCTGGATCGGCCTCCATGATAAGGGCAGCCCTGGTTCTTTTCACTGGCTCAGTGGAGATGAAGTGTCCTACACCAACTGGAATCGGGACCAGCCAGGTAGGTCACATAAAGTGTGTCACGTGTGAAAAAGTGTGTGAATAATTTACAGAATGAACTACAAATATGATCTGATAATGTATTGCAGAATGCAGAATGACCAGATTGTTGACCAAGTCTCAAAACACTGAGTCATGTTGAAGATCACCTTAGATAATATCCTGCTGATAAAAATAGGTTACAGTAATGCATGTGGAGCGGTTTTTAGGGATTTCACTAATATAAGACAAAGTGATCCTCAAGAGAAATCAGATTTCATTGTACATTGCTAAAAGATGTATTAGGTGGACCAATTTTTTCATAATGCATATTTACATTTTTTTAACAGGCTCTGTACATAGGCACTCTGCCTGCTAATGTAAAACTTAACTTCTACCTATAAAAGTAGTTTATATTTATTTTGAAATGTCTTTTGGGGCAGCTACTAATTATTAATCTGCCGATGATTTTCAATTTCGATTTCATGATTCAATGGGAGCATTAATAATGTTGTAATTTCCGAGAGCCCGAGGTACATTTTTTTTGAATTGTCTTGAGTTGTTCGACCAGCAATGTAAAACCCAAACATATTCAGATTACCATGAAATGAAACAAAAAAAAGCAGCGAATCTTCATATCTAGGAAACCAGAGTTATTTGAGATTTTGTTTGAAAGATGGAAGCATTTCCACTGTGTTCTATTCATTTGTATATTCTTGTTTCTGTAATAAGTTCACATTTTCAACTGCCCAAAACATGGTCCATACTGAACCAGAGCCAATTTTGGATTTAATCAAACAAAGAAGAAACTGAATTGGTCCCAGGTGTTAAATCCTGATTTGGCAAACAGTTTTGAATAGCTCATAATCTGCCTCTCCAAAATTATCCACAACATTCAAAACCATCCAGCAGGGATATGTTCTGACCTCTCTGGCCATGTTTAACATTATCTGTAGGCTTGTCACATGATAACATTTCTAGTATGTACAAATGTCAGTACTCCTATACATTGCGAAGATATTCATATCCCGCAAAATTCTACACCTGAGGTTGCAAGTCGCAGAAATGCTCACTACAGTATAACCAAGACCTCTATTTATTCACATTAAAGCTCCAAAGCTTATGATTGTATCACTTTTAGGAGAAAAGCCCTAGTCCCTTGATGTGGAAACATAAACACATATAATGGTTTGTATATACATTCATATTAGGAGAAAAGCAAAAACTAAAGGCTCACTGATTCAAAAACGTTTTAAAAAGTATCTGAAGCTCAAGTGAATGTCTCATTGGCAAATATTTTCCAGATGTCTTAAATGTATAATAAAATGAAACAATTCCATTACGTAGAAGACCACCTATAACTGGTGTAGACACCATTTCTTTAAAAAATATGATCTGTAAGTATGCTCCATTAGAGAGATTAGAGAAATAGGGGCTAGACATCGCTTACAGGAAATGTTGCAGGATTAAGAAATGTGTAATCACGTCTTTCTAACCCTACATCATCCCTCTATTTCCACACATTGCATCAGAATAGCCTCTTTCTCTCCGCTCACCTACATTTCACCCTGTATCTATTTCAGTCAACGTCCATGGCGGCTGTGTTTCCATGGCAACAGGCTTTGCAACAGGTCTGTGGGAGGTGAGGGAGTGTGCATCATCGAAGGCAAAATTCATCTGCCGTCAGAACCAGGGCACGTCTGTGAGCCCCGAGCCCCCGGTTCCCCAGCCAACCCCAAGCCTCAGCGGCTCCTGTCCCACTGGCTGGAAGACCAACAACAACCTGCGTTACTGTTACAAGGTTCATCCCAGTTATATTTCACAGTTTCACACCATCAGTACTCTGTTTCAGTACCATCAATACTCTGCTGGAAGTGTATTATCAGTCACACTTTGGTCTCATTGATTTATTCTGTCTTGGACTAAAATGGCCTTGGATAAAATTGGCATTGTTAATTAAAATGTTCTCATTTCAATACAGCAGGGTCTGAGTGTATTATATGTCCTTGTAGATGTAGGTATATTCACTTTTTACTCAGGGTGATTTAGAAACATAAGTTTAACTTGTGTGAAAAATAGTGTAGCTGTATCCTCTCCAAGTGTCTGTGTTAAAACTACATTTCATCATGAATTCAAATATTTATATACTGCAGTTTCATCAGATAGACTTTAGGATTTATTCTGTGTTTACCTTTTATTAGCATCACAATGTTAATCAGTTTGATTCTTAACAGATTGGCTTTATTCATGTGTAAGTCTGAACGTATTCATTAAAAATGCTAAAATGCTAAAAACTAATTTTGTATGATACTACAGGTCATAACTGGTATTGATTATTGTAGATCTACATTAGTCCAGAGGAAACTAGATTTGTGTAACAATTGGCATATCTGAAGATGTATAAGTTGATATATAGTTTATAGTGTAGCCTAAATAAACCATTCATGGAACAGGTGCATATGTATATATATATTAATTTTACAGTATTTAAATTTGTATTGCCAATCAATGCCTTTAACAAATGCACCAGTGGTTAATATTTTTGAAACTGAGCAGCAATGCACAAATATAATGTTAACAAAAATATCATATAAATAAGTAAATTAACAAAAAATAAGTAACTGCACCAAGAACGTGTATTTAGTGCCATCTTTCAGTTCTTCACAGTTTGACTATGGACACAATTAGGTCAGTATTCAACAAGTACAGAGGTTGGTTAGCTATCCATGGGTAGGAACGGTAGTTATATACTAATAATATTATATTAAGAGTGCAAGTAATACTACTGCTAATACTATCACCTGTGTGCAGGTATTTCATTCCTCCCAGCTGGAGAAGAAGCTGAGCTGGCTGCAGGCTCACCTGTTTTGCCGGAGACATGGAGCCAACCTGCTGAGTATCAGCGGCCCTGAGGAGGAACACTTCGTTCTGCAGGTCCTCCATGAGGCATTTGGGTAGGTGTCCACCTCTGACCTGGTGACATGTGATGTAACATGATGACGATGACTGATGATGATGATGATGATAGATGATGATGTGGCCCACAGGGAGTCAGAGGACCATGAGCAGCATTGGTTTTGGATTGGCCTGAACCGCAGAAACCCAATGGACAATGGCAGCTGGAAGTGGAGTGATGGACTGGCTGTGAGTAATGGCAAGATGAAAGCTAACTGCATACAAACAGATGCTGGATAGAAAATGCTTAAAAACATAATCTGTTTACTCTTTGCTTGTGTTTCAGTTCACATACCAGAACTTCGGCCGCTACTACTACAACATCCGGCAATGTGCTGCAGCAGACTTGGGTACTATGACCTGGCTGGCAATGCACTGTGATTCTGAGTTAGACTGGATCTGCAAAATCCCCAGAGGTACAACAACACTGAACCTATTTTTAAAAATCCTCTACTATATAAATCCTATACTATCAATACACTGATTTTTCCATTCTATTTCATGTGGCACATTTTCTATTAAACTTCAGAAACACCTTTTTCCACCTACAGCTCCTTTTGTGGGGACATCACTCTCAGAGTCCCTAAAGAATTGTTTCCCTATTTTATTTATTGCCTTTTGGGCAATCTCATATTTTTCATATTCTCATATTTGGTATGTCATGCATACACTTTTCCCTTGTGTGTGTGTTTTTAGGTAGTGTTGAAAAGGAACCAGAAGTCTCTGAAGGTCAGTCTTATTTTCTTTGCTTTGAACTTCTCTCAGCATACAGAAATGATTTCCTAAGGACTTCTCTTTCAGGACCTTCTTTTTATGTCCCATGACTGTTTTTTCCTTCTTCTCTCATCCCCCATCTGTCAGGCACCAGTTCACCTGAGTGGATTGGCTTCCAGGAGGCTGAGTATAAATTTTTTGACCACCGCACCACTTGGGACCAGGCCCAGAGGATTTGCTCCTGGTTTGATTCCTCACTTGTCTCCGTCCACTCAGCTGAGGAAGAAGCTTTCCTGGCCAACACTTTACGCAAGGCACTCTACACTTTATCAAAAAGTTCATTATTGATTTTAGCAGTAGATTTAATCTAAAAATGCAATGAGTTCAGTCCAGCCTTATGGGGGCAAAACCCTCAGAAATAACTAACACGTACAAACCTGTGTTATTATGGTGTCTCCTGCATGTTTAAATGTCTCTGTGACTGTGGCCTCGACATGCCTTTTCACAGTTTCTTTCACACATTCAGATGGCAAAGGTGGAGGGTGACAACTGGTGGCTGGGGCTTCACACCTACGAAAATGATGGTCGTTTCCGCTGGTCTGACCACTCTGTGCTCAATTATGTGTCTTGGGCGCTCGGGAGGCCACACACACTCAGCCGTGATCGCAAATGTGTCTACATGTCTTCCACCAAAGGTGAGAGAAGTGAGTATAAGTGACCACAAGAGACTAAATCAAATGCAGTACACATACTTGACCTTGTATTTTTCACTCCTAAACAGCGGACTGGGCCGATCAAAAGTGCCACTCTGACCTGCCTTACATCTGTAAGCGAGTAAATGTCACAGGCACCATTCCACCAACTCCGTCATCCCCCCACCCGCCTTCAGGCTGTCCAGACGGATGGTCCTCCTATCAGCATAAGGTAGAGCTACAACACACCAGGTGTTCCGCATAATGCAATTATTAACATAAGCTGTATAAAGGATACAGGATGTCTAGAATACATCAAATAAGTATACCATGTAGGATGCGAAGCACATCAAGTAAAGAGGACGTACCTAGTGCACCTGCCATTGTCCTAACACAGCCTAACCAAACCTAACCTAAGCAATCTTTTTTGTAATGTGTGCAATGACATCTGGTGTTTCTGTAGTGTTTCAGAGTATTTGATCAGTCATATCGAGTCACATGGTCTGCAGCCAAGTTGAAATGTGAAACGCAGGGAGGTGTACTGGCAGTGGTGTCCAATCATTTGGAGGAAGGTAATTCCAACAGAATACAGCCTGGCATAAAGCAGGGAGGTGGTGGTGGACTGAATGAACTTACCTCTCTATCTGAATGTAGATTACTTACTTTTTTAGGTATTATTTATTTTTTCAGGTACATTTGTATGATCTGTCATTGTGAGGAGCATCCAATGGATGCAGTGACTTATAGTATGTTATGACAGTCCATTTATTTTATTTTAATAGGAATTAATTGCCTCTTTATCACCAATTGGTAGGCAGTTTATATATTCATGTTTGTATTTATGTATCCCTATATTTAACACTGTTCATAACTATCTCATAATAGTGTCACCAGACACATACACACTGATTCAATCAATTCTCATTCTTACAGCCTTTGTCACTACCCTGCTTTACAATGCCAGTGTTGACCTTTGGGTGGGTCTGACTTCAGACTCTAAAGGTCATTTCCAGTGGGCCAAGGCTGGCCTGCTCAGCTACACCAACTGGGCTCCTGGCGAGCCACTCGACAACAGTGGACCACACCATAACAAGACCCCGGTACTCACAGCACTCACCTATTAGCATGCATGTCATGGTTTTGTCGTCAGTGTATTCCTGTTCTGATGACTTCACTGTCTCCTCTCAGGGAAACTGTGTTGTCATGATTCACGGGAACCCACAGAAGAACACTGGCATGTGGGCTTCCCGAGCCTGTGAGATGGAAAATAATGGCTTTATCTGTCAAAGGCAACAAGGTGGGATATTGGGATATCTTCTTCTTCTTCTTTCTTCTTCTTCTTCTTCTGCTATTGAATAATAACCATGGCTGTGTGCTTTAAAGGTGCAGAATATTTGCATGACAAACAGAAGTCTTTGTCATTTTTTCAGACTCAGGTCTCCCTCCGGCCCCGGCTCTTATTCCTGCCTCCCTGTCAAAGCCTGTGGAGTTGGGTGGATTGACTTATCGGGTTGTGGAGAAGCGTCTGGACTGGACCGGTGCTCTACACATCTGTGAATCTTTGAATGGTACCCTGGCCACTGTGAAGGATCCCTACCAGCAAGGTTACCTGACACTGCTGATCAACAGCCTGCACCGGCCCGCCTGGATCGCTCTCTATAACTATGGAGTGAGCCTGTTATCTTACAGTACATCTTATAATCATTCATTAATAGAATCACGCAACTACAGCTGTGTTTTTCAGGCTTAAGGAAACTGCAGTTAATTGGAATTTATTTCTTTACGTTCTCAGGGACGGAGCTTCACCTGGCTAGGTGAAGAAGAAGTGTCATATTTAAACTGGAAAGATGGGGAGCCCAATCAAATGGCTGGATGCGGTCACATGACCACTACTGGGCAGTGGACTATGACTCCCTGTGATGCTAAACTGGACGCTGCTATCTGTCAAATTAGTGGTATGTGTAAATTAACATGTTACACAAAGCAACTCACCAGAAAGTGCTGCTGCCTGTACACACATCTTACCTGTAATTTCCTTTGATAAAATGTCAGCATTGCAGTACAGTACAGTACAGTTACTGTTTTTTTCTCCTTGCCAGATGAGCCTGTGGTTCACCAGTGGATCTACCCTGGCCAGTGCCCCCACTCTTTGGGAGAGTGGGCTTGGATGCCTTTCAGAAACCACTGTTATGCCTTTAACCTGCAAAATCTTAAACTGCAGCAGGATGCACGCATGTCCTGTAAGAAAGGTAGAGAAGAGTTTCAGAGCCGCCCTCCCACCTCCACCATTCTGACTCTGCTCAGACTCCTGTTGTGCTGCTCATCCAGCTCATGATGCTGAATTGAAAGCCAATAAAGTGCAACACTCTGACACTGCCAGCAAAACTAAAAAAACAATCAATATGTCTAAATTGTGTGTTATTCATTGAGCCAGCTTCACAAACGTTTATGCCTCCCTACATGATCAATTCCCATTTCTTTTTTTGTTCCATCTCTGTGTGTTTCTTTCTGCCTCTCTCTTCTAGTGGGAGCAGAACTTCTCTCTATCTTGGATGAGACAGAGAATGGATTTATATGGGAACACATCCAGAGCTATGCAGAACAGGCACATGGAGCTTGGCTGGGCATCAGCGTGAAAGGTCCAGCAACATTGCCTCAGACAGCGCCTTTTATCTCTCTCTACAGCAGCAATCTTATTAACCTATAGATTTTCAAAAGTTTTTTAAAATCCAAGCTTATTCATTTTAGCCCATCTTTAATGAAATTATCTTACTCCTAATTCAGAATAATCATGAAACAATTAATTAAGACTATTTCTCTTGTGTCAAATTAATTTGATAAAGCAAAGTGCATCATCACAGGAAAGTTAATTTATTTAAAATGCATTATTATCTGTTAGCGCAATTAGATAATTTGAGTGAATTACCTAAAATATGCTTGGTAAGCTAATGAGAAGAACTGAATCCAATATTAAAAACCTCTATGACTGAACAGAGATGTCAGTCAGAACATGATATTACAAATGAGCTCTCCTTAAGATAAAACTAAAGAAATAGTTCTGCCTGCGTGTGTTTGAAGCTCCTCTGAGTGTATGTGCATCTGTTCCTGCCGCAGGTAGAGGTCTAGTGTGGAGCGAGGACACAGAGATGTCGTACACCAACTGGGAGGCGCACGATGTCGCCTTCTCTGTTCTGTCTCCAAACTCCTGCTTCTGGATCCAGAGTAACAGTGGCCTGTGGAAGCCGGGCTCCTGCAGAAACCGCACACATGGAGTCATCTGCAAAGGGCCTCGCAGTAAGCACACACAAGAACACTTTAGTGCAATTAAAATGATAAAGCAGTCATTTTTACTTTTATTTTAATTGTCCCGTCTTCCATTTGCAGGTGCTGAGACCTCAGCTACAACATGTAAGAATGATTATCCTCTGTTGCTCTGTTCACTTGAAACTTATCATAAATATCTGCGTTGTATACCAGAAAGTGAATTATTAATACGTATCCTGACATCCCTCTTCTCCCTCTGCTTAGTTGAAGGTGACCACCTGCCCACTCTGATTGTTGTCATGGTGACGGGCCTGGTGCTGGTGGTGCTGATTGTCTCTGTGATCTACTTGTACCGTCGGCGAACTGTTGGGTCCCGGGGGTCTTACGAAGGAGCCCGCTACAGCCGCACCAACTCCAGCCTCGCAGAGCAGACTGAGAAGAACATCCTAGTGTCCGACATGGAGCTGAACGAGCAGCCAGAGTAGCAGGACTGACGCACCCAGGACTGCACCCAACCTGACACAGGAGAGGCTGATTTCAACGTGCTGACTCAGATACACATTGTATGTTTTTGTTGTCTCTTTTGAAACAAAAAAAAGATTTTTAAAGTGCTGAAGGGCTGTGTAGAGCACAGCAGATGTTTAGTTCTGAAATTGAATCCCCACATTCTCAATCCTCTTTTGCCAAGACTTTACAGTTCTACCAATTTCTCTCAGATCCTTCCATATGTACAGCTTTCCCCAAAAGCATTTGTGAAGGCCATAAATGGATCTACTGGGAGTTTAGTTTTATTGCAGCTGGAGAAGTTCAGCATAAAATTTGCGTTATGAAATTACTCCTCACGTCTTCCTTGGTGCCAAAGTAAATGTTTGTTCGGTGTATATTTCCTTTCTTGTTCCCATTTTTAGATTGAAAGACGTTCAAAGTACTATCACAGTCACCGATCGACTGAACTATTTGTCTCTGTCCTCACAGTCACAGTCTTCTTCAGGACCAAATTCATTTTTTTCCATTTTTTGTCATGACAGTATTTACCTGAACCTGATGTGTATTTTCGTTGCTTTATTGTGTTCATGTCCTTCCCATTGATTTGTCACCATCTGTGCAGCTGTAGAGAACTCTTACTGATGATGCATGTGTGTTTTTTGTGAGCCTGCCTCTCTCCTCCTTTCTGATCTGCCACGTCAGCACCAGCTGCCACACAAGGAGAAGAGGAAGAAGTCCAAATGTGAATGTGTGGGAGTTGACAGGGACCATTATTAGCGGTGACCTCAAACCGTCAGAGGGCAGTACACTAGAATGTGCACATTACAAAATACTAAGTTCTGTGGAGAACGTAGTATTGAAAGCTGGTCTTTATATAGACTACATTGTCTTTTTTGGTACTGCAGGACTGAAGGTTGTCATCAAATGATCAGACTTTCAGTTTCCATGGCTTTGTGTACATTTTGGCACTTTCTACTATTATCTTGAGCTAATTCAATATTAGTCATCCACATGCCTTTAGTCCTTATCCTTATGGCACAGTTGCTGCTCTGTGATTCCAAACTTTTGTTTGTTTTGGCTCTTCATGACACCATCTGGAGCAGATTCAGCGATTTTTAAGGACAGTAATTCTCTTTGTATGCAGCGTGAAAAAGTTTTGCAATTTGGTATATGTCTGATTCATCATTATTATGGGCTACAGTTCACTTCTTTGTATGTTTTATTACTGAGATATTTTTCCCTCTTTGTGTTTTTAATGATGCAAGTTTCAATATGTGTTTTGACTTAAATATGGCTGGTAAAGACATTTGGAAACTTTCCTATTTTTGGAAAATTGCCAAAGCTTGAACCTCGCCTTGCCCCACCGAGGAAAACATCCCTCATGATAATGACACCGTTGTATATATGAGAGCCAAATAATTTTTTAATAGTGAATTCACTACAAGATAAAAAACATAATTTTCAGGTTTCACATCAGCGCAGCATGATGACCACATTTTCCAGAGTTCTTTGCCTCCTGAAAGCTCTTGCCTCTGAGTGCATTTCTATCTTCCTTTTCGATGGAATGCTTTGGAGCCTTTTCAGTCTGAAGCTTTTGGTGTTTCACAGAGCTGCTGTGAAAAAAAGAGCTTTTTTGCTCCATGAGTTGGACTAAGAAAGAGGGGGAAGGGCGGAGGATAAGTAGAAGTGTGTGTGTGTGTGTGTGTGTGTGTGTGTGTGTGTGTGTGTGTGTGTGTGTGTGTGTGCTGTCTCCAGCTGTGGAATGTTGAGTCGGCAAGAAGAGCTCAGTGGCACGTCTGGAACCAATCAGAGAAGGAGGGCTCAGGGACATGAGGGGTCAGAAGGAAGAGGAGAAAGGAAAACTAGGATGAAGTAGAAAAAGGGAAAAAGGTGGAGTGTGAGGAGGAGTCGGGGATGAAGGAATAGGAGAAGGAGCAGTGTAAAATGTGCATTGTTTTGTCCCAGGCTTGCCCCGGCCTCTGCTGGTGGTTTACTGTACAGGTTTTTCTTGATATGCAGATGTGAATTGGTTGAGGTTATGATGTGAAGGTGCAACAACCCTCAGTGCGTTCCCCAGTGAGATCATGTCTATAATGCAGGCCAGCTCTTGTCCCTGCGAAGATTACCTGAAGCACCTGTTCAACATTTTTTTGAAAGTTTTTGTGTAATTTTTATATGAAATTAATAAAGTCTATGTTCTCAAAGCTTTTGCTTGGACAATTATTTTTTTGATTATTATTCCTTGCGGGACAGATTCTCATGGGAAATTGTTACCTGTTTGTACTCACAAACAGAGAGAATCAGTAGGCAATATTCTCAATTTGTTAGTAACTTAGTGGTAAGAGCTTGTGAGTTTTGCAAGTCGGTGAGCTGGGAAATTAATTAAGGAATTGATGTGTAAAATGTGGACTGCGATGTTGATGTTTTTCCACTAGAGGGCACGCCTTGCCTGCTGTATAGAACAAGTCTTCCTATCCATGCTGTCATTTTATTCACTTGACCATTTGTGTTTTCCTTCCCTGTATCTACAGAAGTACACAAACTAACTTACAGCTATGTGTTGCTATCATTTACATAATATCCACGAGATCTTCACTACTGCAATTATGTATACAGTTGGAGGGTTTTATGCAAATTATGTGCAATTTTTCTTTATAAGATGCTAGTTAGAGTAGCAGCTAGAAACCATATCCCCATCCCCCAGGTGGAATGCGTTTGAACAGGTAGACCAACACAGAGACAAGGGGAGGTTTAAAACACCTGGTGTAACAGGAGCTTGTGGCTCTTCCTGCCAGAGGCCTTTACCCCTGCAGCTTCACATCCAGTAAATTGCTTGTTATTCAAATCAAACTGGCTCTCTGTAATCCATCTCACTTAGGATGTATGTCACAACTCATCCAACTGCACGCCGCAGGCACTCAGTTTAAAGCATCCAGGGGTTATACTCCAGCAACTGTTTGTAAGTTTCACAGCCCCTTCACTTGTTGTTTTGAAAGTGTCTCTGGTGTATGGGAACTATCCGAAAGGAACCTCAGTTGCTTACTCTTTAAACATTACATTTTTCTGTCTGTTTTTTTCAAACTCGACTCTGTGTTAAACATCTCTACAAATCGCCTTGTTTGCAACCTATAGCAAGTAGTACTCTAAACATGGATGCATTGTACTAATGTTTTAGTATTGTTTTGTCCTCAAAATTTATTGAGAAGCTTGCTAGGTACCAGACTATTTCAGGTGCACTCCAAAGAACCACAATGGCTGAGAAACACATTTAATTGAAATGTTTCCCTGGCAACAGCTGAAGGAAATTTTAAGTTATATATAGTTTGATACCATATGTGTGCTACAATTTTGCCCATCTCCATCATCTTTTTTCATGACAAGACTTGAACTATCCACTTGAGATGTTTCTTTGCAGCTGTTCTACCTCCTACTTTTCATTTTAATGACTTCAGTTCATTAGCATTCTTTATAGCAGCAATGGCCCTGCTTTTTGGCTCACTGACAGGTCATGAGAGTAATGTAAAATTGTCAGTGTGAAGTGGAAATGGTCGAATCATGATGAGGTGGTGACCTATGAGCTTCTCTCTGCACATGCACAGCAATCATAGCTAAAGCTGCAACCATCTTGCCTGAGGCATCCTGAATGCACCTGTCTGGGGTTTCAGAGTTTAAAGAAAGGCAGCGGTGGCAGAGGTCTCTGCTCACCTCCTCTGTGATACTTGAGTAAAACCCTTCATGATTAATTAACCAACAAAACAGGAGAGAAATAAGAATGAAGCTCTTCAAATTGCTCAGCTCATGCCTAATCAATGTCCTCTTAATTTGAAGGTTTGATGTTAAGATCCCACCCTTGTGTTTTTCACAATCTGCTGTTTATTCCCCCTCCTCCCACTCCAAGTTTTCTTCCTATCTGGGTGTTGGCACTGCAAGTTGAGGGAGGGGAAGCAGAGAGAAAGTGGCGTTAACAAGTGACATTAAAAACCCATTCACTCTCCTCAGTCATCCATTTGGAGGCTGGCCAAAGGAGAAGCAGCTGTTGGACTGGCAATGGAGGAGAGAGACACAGAGAGTGAGAAAGGAAAATAGTATTCAGGAAAAGAGTAAGATATTTTTGAAAGGAATAGGATCATGCTCATGCTTTTCCTTCTGAAAACCAGCAGTGGAACGGGCTCTTTTAAAAAGAGGCTGCCTAATAAAACACTACTGTTGGCTTATATAATCAATTTCTTTTAAATCGTCTTGTCCAAAATGGTATAAATGAATCTAACTATGCAGCTTCTCAGTAAGTAGCCCATGTTGACAACCACACAGCACTTTCATTTAGTTCCTGTTTACAAAACAATATTTACTGATTAAGGTTGTAAGTAAGAGTAATGAATTTGGACATAAATGTAATCTGTACCAGCAGGTGTTCTCAGGTCCTTGTCACTTTGTATGATTTGTCTTGCTGGCTGCTTCTGTTGTTGTCATGTCAAGTGCTTGAGTGTCAATCAGTCAATTCTCTGTTCCATGAAAATGGTCATTTTAACCAGATCACAAAAAACTAAAACACTATTAGATATACATTACATCTAGCGATGCAGATAGTTTTGGTTTTACCTGCAGTGTGCACGGGTTTTGAGAAATTTACCTTTGTAATTGGTGCTGCCATACCAATAGGAAGACCTTCTTTTACAATGTATGTCTTTATTTATCTGTCTCAATATACAATTTATCATGATAATACATTTCATGGAGATTCAGTTGAAACACAGTCACAATGTAAAGCAACTAGATGGGAATGTCTGTTTGACTCATTCGGTGAATTAACTATCTGCAATGTCAAGGCAGTGCATCACATTGATGAAATATTCTTATAAATATTCTTTTAAAGACAAAATTGCTATAAGTCTGTCCTGCTCATTGATTTGCAACATTGCTCACAATAGACTAATACAGCGAGAGATTTTAAATGGATACATATACCGCAGTAAAATCCTTGAAAGTTGATGCATTTATTTTATTGTTGCCATGTCCTACCCAATGGATCATTATGGAGGTGAATGGAATTTGCTTTCTGGTGCCTAAAGCATTAAAAAATGATATTTGGAAAAAATCAGAAACAATGTTTCACTCTAGAAACAAAGTCCTTGTTTCTTGCTTTGAACAGTTTTCATTGGAACTACTTTCTACTGAACAAATGTCAGTGACAGATATGTCAAAACATCATCAAATAAAACCTCAACTAGCTGCATGGCTAGATGGGGGTAAGTGAGAAAACTTTTTTTGTCTCTGGGATTTTGGAGAACTTAACATCTAATCTATCAGAACAGAGACTCTTCAAAAAGGGGAACATTTCTAATATTATGCTTTTAAGTGGTTACAGCATACACTTGCGCTGCACCTGTTGTACATCGACAATGATGACCCTGTCTCTGTTATCTGCAGTAGTAAGAGCTCTTGACTGAGATTGCTTCTGGTGTGTCATCATGCAGTATGACTGCTCGCGATCCACCTGTTGTCACTTCTAGATGCTTGTCATTGCCAATCCCCTCTGAACTGTGAGCGCAGAGTCAATATAATAATCTCCTTGGCCAGTGGGTCGCCTGATAAACACTTTGCAGACACACTGACATTCCCAGAGATGATGCACTCCCAGCTGAGAAAGCCCCATCTGGAATCAACCATTGATTTTTTTTTGTCCAAAATGATTCTTTTATTTTTTACGAAAACAACCCCTGCGCCAGCTTCGGGATCAAATCCCTAATCTTTGTCCAAATCAAAGGCTGCATACTTCAAAGTGTCTGGATCAGCAGAGACACTCACAGAGCCGCAACACCAGAGCAGGAGGAGGAAAAAAAGGCTTTGCACTCACTTTGCTGTCCAAACTCATTTTAACTCCCGTCTTTCTTCTCCCTCCTCGTCTTTCCAGTGAGTTTGCAGGTTTCAGGTTGTGTGTGTGTGTGTGTGTGTGTGCTGTGATGGACATGGTCGTAAGAGAGAAAACTTGGAAGGCCAGGAGGATGGAGGGTGTGCAGAGGCAGGTTGGGGGTGGTGGTGGGGGATACGTAGAGGACTAGAGCCTGGGTGTGGTGCAGTTATCTCCTCTGTGCAGAAGAGAACATGTCTTTGCCTGCGGGATGCTGCTCTTTCTCAGGCCAAGGACAGCATCCATGTGGTGAAAAGGATTATGGGCACACTGTTCCCAGTCTCTGCCTTTGGGGAAGCCAGAATCTGCACTTGGTTGTCTTGTTTGTTGGTCATTTTTCAGGTATGTAATCAGCATCCCTAATAAGTCTAATTAGTGCCTGCAAACTTTGCTAATTTGTAAAATAAACCCTTAAATGGACAGATGACAAATCAATGAGGGAGATGAGCTTCAGGCAGGAAAAGTGTTTCACTCTCTTTTTTATTCACATTTTCTGCTTCTGAAACTCAACAACTATTTTGGGTTTAACAAGAGCACATCGTGCCATAGCTAAAGCCAAAAAATGCTAATAGTAATGAAGTAAAGTGAATTAGCAGTGACAGGATCACTACATAAGGTCTCCACTCCTCTACCTGCCTGATGATAATTCCTCACTGTAAACAACAAAAGGTACCATTATCACCCCTAACCAGGGGTAGGATTAGACACTTCCTCATTTGCATGGATTTGCACCCCAAAATAATAATAAGAGGCACAAATAAGGAAGAAATAGAGACAAAAGGTGAAGTTAATTTATGGAAAGCTCAGCTGCACCGATACTCACTGCTTTGAAGCTTAATCCGTTATTAACCCCCACAACATTAGGCATTCACACATGAACATGCATGTGTGCACACACTTCCTCATGCACACACACACCTTGAAGAGCTGAGGATTCCTGAGTCAGGGGAACAAGGTACTGAAGCCAATATTACCCCGCTGGGAAATAAAGATAGGCCGAGGGTGCAGAAGGAGTGAGATGAGGCTACTGTCAAGACACATCGCAGAGCAACAACCCAATCCCACTTGTGTTTACTCTCACTGGTTTCCAGGGAAATGGCAGGAGTCTCTGCCTTTGCAGTAGTGGCAAACCCACTTGGAGGAGAAAATCTCAGCCTTGAAAATAAAATGTTTCATTCCTGAGAGCATTTTCTCTTTGTGCAGCAGGTTTCCCATAATGTGACTATGCAGACTGCAAGTGTGTTTGTGTGTGTGCATGGACATGTCTTTAACAAACAGGTTCATAAAACAAGAGACACTGTTTTTTAACTAGGAGGTTACTAGGCTTATTGTCATTATTGACCTGCCTTTGAGCATGAATATGAACACGTTGCATCTCAATACCATCTTTTTTTTTTAACTTTAAATAAACTGAGTTAAAATAAAAATACCTTTGTGTTTTTCTGTGGATGAGAGAGAGAGAGAGTGTGTGTGTGTGTGTGTGTGTGTGTGTGTGTGTGTGTGTGTGTGTGTGTGTGTGTGTGTGTGTG
>JAPMOB010243503.1:0-13177 GCA_029875015.1 Lepomis gibbosus | reverse complement strand
TTCGGCCCTCCGATAGACTGGCGACCTCTCCAGGGTGTGCCCCGCCTTTCGCCCAAAGTCAGCTAGGATTGGCTTCATTTTATTTTATATATCATAGTTATTTCAAGTTAAATGACCTGTTTTGATTCTTTTGATCAGTGGACTCTTAAGCAACCCGTTCTCATCCCCGGGCGCCACATATGCACAGGTGTAATTTACACTGGGGACACTGGAGACACGTCACTTTTTAAAAGCATTTCTTAAAAATGTTCTGAAAAACAGCTTACACCAAGAAATGTTTATTAATAAATTAAAATGTTTTGAGAAATGTTTATTTGCACAATAAGAAAACATGCGATGCAATTTGAATATAAAAGAAACAATTGTGAAAAGTCTGAAAAAAAGTAACTTAAGCTAAAAAAAAAACAAGCTGCTGATTACTGCATTATAATCTATTATAGTTTTATATTTATGAATTGTCACCAGCCAGCTGAATTTCTTTTTATATAAATAAAGACATGAATTGGAGCAGAATATGTCTCCAGGACTCAGGAAATTAAGTAATTAATGCTCAAAAGCACCCGAGGGAGGACCCCCCCAGACCACCACTCATATATTTCAGCATTTCATATTTCTTCAAAATAGTGTTAAAAATCTTCTCATCTTGTTTTTGACCATCATCAAGTCGTGACACACTTGAATCATCACGCTCCTAATCTGAGCTTTATGTCCCCATCACTTTTCAACACAAAGTGACACCCTTGCACATATGGGCGCCCTTTAATGCCCTGAGTATCCTTTACCGTTTTTGCACCTATGTTTTGTACATGTAGGACTCTGCGGTCGAGTTAGCAAAAATAAATATGCAACTACTGGTTAACTTATCCATTTGGTTAATTTACGGCACCAAAAATACTTACAGACCCAACCGTCCACCCCTACCACCTCCTTTCTCTGGCTTTTTTACTGTTCATACTAGGCCTACAGGGCGGCGCAGTGTTTAGCACTGTCGCCTCACAGCAAGTAGGTCATGGGTTCAAACCCCAAAACAATGACCTGAAAGAAATGCTCCATTTCCTCCATTGTTAATAGAAAAATATTGATGAGTGAATTGTTGTTTATCTGGAGAAGTCAGCATCCAGATCCAACAGTTTCATTCCAGCAGGTTTGGCACCTGAATGAGCTACAAATGTGTATGCTCAGATGTACAGTCCAGTTTTACCGCTCAGCGTGATGCGAAACAGGCAACCCGTAGATCATCACGCCTGGTGTCGTCTCATTTCCATCCACTGAAGCAGAAAGAGAGATCAGGACTTTTCCCTGATTGAACAGCCTCCTCCTTTGTGTTGCACACTGTTCCCTGATTTTACTTTGGATTTCAATTTCCATCACATCTGGACTCTGAGAGGCCCTTTTGTGCAACAAGAGAACAATGAAGAGAGGAGACAAGCAGAGGAGTTCGAACCTTCCCGAATATACTTTTCCTACCGCCAAACTTATATTAACCTCCTCCAGTTCCATTGTCAGAGAGAGTGCAGTGCCAACAGAGAAAAAAAGGTCAGAGCTGAATAGTGTCATTGCTTTGGTGAGGCATGGAGAAGCTGCTCGGTGCATTAAAGTGTCTGTCAGTTCTGATCAGAGACAGTTATTTGGGAAGGAATAAGAGAGAAAGAAAAAGACATGTCTAATAAAAAGACTGATAGATAAAAAGAGAAACTCTATCCTTTTGACAGAAGGTTCACCAGTAAAGCCACAGTCAAATGAAGGGTATTATTTCCTCGACGGAGACGTCTGATTTGCTTGCATGAGTATTCAGCTGTCACCTCTCCCTGTTTCTCCCATAAAGCCCTCAGGATTTTAAGAGAGAGCGTTTATTAAAAGTGAGCAAACATAACTCTCCGGTTACAGCTCTGTGCTGTAATAAAACTGTGTTTACTGTATCAGTCCCAGAATTAATGAGACTAAATGGCTGACTGAGTTTATCTGCGGAGATGAAGCAGGTAAGCTGTTCTGTACATCTCCAAAGTTCTGTGGAAACTGTAGATCGCTGAAGTAAGAAAAGTTACAGCATCAGGAGAAAAAATGACTTTTCATATCAAATTCAGAAAAGACAAAAACAGACTCGAAAGACCTAAAAAGTCTGCAGTGTCGAGTCTGAGCGACTCCCGCCCTGTGCCTCTCACCCTAATTTTGATGAAGTGCTTTGAGAATCTGGTTCTTCAGCACATAAAGAACAACATCCCAGCCAGCCTGGACCCTCACCAGCTTGCTTTCAGAACCAATAGGAAAAAAAAACACCTACATCAGAATGCTGTTTGTGGAATTAAGCTCAGCATTCGACACAATCTCCCCGTGAAACTGCGGCCCTCTGGGTTTAAACGCAACACTCTGCAGCTGGATCCCGGACTTCCTCATAAACAGACCCCAGTCAGTTCGGATTGGCGGACTCACCTCCTCCACTCCAGTGCTCAACACCGGAGCCCCCCAGGGCTGTGTGTTTAGCCCCGTCCTGTTCACGCTTTACACCCACAACTGCACCCCTGACACGGAGAGAACTCTGTTGTGAATTTTGCGGATGACACCGCCCTCATCGGCCAGAGACTTCATATCAGGAGGAAATTTATAATCTTGCAGTGTGTTGCTCAACGTCAGCAAAACTAAGGAGCTGATTGTTGATTTTAGGAAGAAGGGGATGCACACTCCTGTCTACATCGGTGGAGCTGAGGTGGAGCGGGTGAACAGTTTCTAGTTCCTGGGCATCAGCATCACAGAGAACCTGACGTGGTCATCTCACATCTCCACGCTGGTGAAGAATGCTCAGAACCGACTGACCCACGGCAAGTTCTTGTCAGCTTCGACAGAGGAGCAATAGAAAGCAACCTGACTGGAAAACATCACTAACTGGCGTGGGATGTGCACGGCCCAGGACCGGAGGCTCTGCAGCAGGACTCAGAAGATCATTGGTACCCAACGGAAGTTGAGCACACCCAGCCACAAATAGTCTAATTCCATTTTACTTAGTTTGTCCTGTGTTTCCAGCAAATAACTGACTTTTAGCTTTCTTTGCTTCTGCTTTGTTTTTAACTTTTTATGTCCGGTTGATGAAATGTCTAAATAAAATTGGAGCTTAAAATTTTGCACGGCTTGTTGTGTGGCCCACCTATTTCTAACCACTGGTTGGTCAATTCAGAACCAAAGAGCGGTGTTACCATAGTTTATTTCTGTTCACCATTTTCATAATTACTTTTGAATTAATGTTTCTCTGTCCAAATACACATGTATGTATATGTGTTGTAAGTAATAGTAAGTTTCTTCTGAAGCTGAAGTGTGTGCACATTAAGTAGTTGAAGTGTCCGTTGGTTAGTATGCAGTGCTCGCTTTAGCCCTTAGGGGTCGCGACCTGGTCCCAGGGGCATCGCGAGAATGCTGCTATAGTCACAAAAATAGAAAAAACTTAATCACAGCTCACAGGTCTGAGTCTTTTGTTGCTAAAAAAACATCTGCCAAACGCAGAGCGCCTGATCTGGCACTGTTTTGAGTGTGTGAGGTGAACAAACACGCAGGAGAAAGGAAACTGAGACCCATGTGGGCACATGAGACTCTCAGAAAGGGGAGACACCACTGGTAGCAGGCTACCACCAGCTGGTCCAGGAGCTTCGTCTTAATGATGGTCGGTTTAACGCTTATTTCAGGGTGATACAGGGCCAGTTTGTTGCTGCAGTCTCTGGACATTTCAAGCAACTGTAAAGGTCCGTCAGCACAACTGCCCGTCTCTCTGTTCATTAGATTGGACAATGGGAATGACATGGGGCACGAGTTGAATTTTTTTTCAACTCAGTGCGCTCAGAGCCTCATTCAAGATGCCAGAAAGGATAAGAACCCCTGCAATATAATGTATTCTTCATTACGTTTGCTGTTTCTGCAGTTAGGTAAATACATTTAGATGTATTCTTTCTGTTTTGTATTAACCGAGATGTGGGCAGAAGAGCAGTTGTCCATTTAGAAGGTTGGTGGTTGGATCCCCAGCTCCTCAGTCTGCATTTCGGGGTGGGCAAGACACTGAAACCCAACTTGCTCCTGATTTCTGTTCTGTCGGTGAGTGTGTGTGTATGGGGTGAATGTGATGAGAGGTCAAAAAGGACATTGAACATTAAAATAACATTTGGATGTAGGCTTTGTTTTTGTAGTTTTGGTCATAATGTAAAAATAACTGCACTCGATAACAGAACAAAACACATAAAACACGGCAGCAGTCAGATAGTTATACAGGTTTTACATAAACCCCTGTGAGGGCCAAGCTTAGTTGAAAAACCAAATAAATTTGAGTGGTGTAATAATTAGCCAAACGTCCATCACAGTTTACAGACTAACTTTTGTGCACGGTTTGCTTGTGCAATAAGGGATAATAAGCGTTTTTCAGGTGCACTCTCTTTAGGTTTTACCTCAAAGTGATTTGTATAAGTTACATTTTAGTTTCCTCATAGAACTCTAAATACAAATTCTGAAGGAACAAATATTTCAATAACCTAACCACCTAAAGTCCATCCCATCTTAAATCCATTACAGACCCACCCCTGGACCCCCTGCAGTTCACCTACAGAGCCACCAGGTCTGTAGATGATGCAGTAAAACATGGCCCTTCACTACATCCTCCAGCTCCAGGGGCGAGTTCAGCGCAGACAAAATGTAGCAAAACGTTTTTTTCAACGGAAACGGTGGTTCCCTGAATCCCATGTTGTGAACGCAAGGGCGCTGCATTTCCTGCCGTTTACAAAGTTGTCGCTGCTGATTGGGTAACACCTGAGACATGCCCACCAAACCGGAGCAAACATACCTCGAAGCCCGTTGCAGAATTTCGCACAACGTTTCAAGGAAACATGCCGTTCAATCTGAAAACGTTGCAAACTGGTGCAAAGCGTTTTGAGATTGAACTCGCCCCTGGACTCCCCAAGAACCTACGCCAGGATCCTGTTTGTGGACTTCAGCACTGATTTCAACACCATAATCCCAGCCCTGCTGTACGTGCCTAACCACCTGCAGGTGGATCACTGATTTCCTGACGGACAGGAAGCAGCACGTGAAGCTGTGAAAACGTGTAAATGCTCCGTATTTGTATAGCACCTTTCGAGACCACTCAAAGCGTTTTTACAGCGTCTGCGTTCACCATTCACACACTGAGTCTAAGTGCTCCAACAGAAACTAACATTCACACACATTCAGCCTGGGGGAGCCGGGGATTGAACTGCCAACCTTCCGGTTAACGGGCAACCCGCTCTGCCTCTAGAGCCACAGCTGCCCCAAAACATGTCTATAATTCCAGGACCATCAGCACCGGTTCCCCTCAAGGCTGGGTCCATCCCCCTTCTCTTCTCCCTGTACACCAACAGCTGCACCGCCAGTCACCAGTCTGTCAAGCTCCTGAAGTTTGCAGATGACACCACCCTCATTGGGCTCATCTCTGACCAGCTGCTCTCTTTCCTGCTCTCAGGCGAGCAGGAAAGAGAGCAGCTGACTCCTCCCACCCCAGACACAAACTGTTTCAGACTCTGCCCTCTGGCAGGAGGCTGCGGTCCATCAGGACCAAAACCTCTCACCACAAAAAACAGCTTTTTCCCGTCTGCAGCTCACCTCATCAGCAAGGCCCTGGTCCCCTACTGACACTGCCCCCTTGCAAATGATACAAATGTCTCTGCACATGTAAATACTGTTTCATCTCGTGTCAGGCACCTGGCACGTTGCACATATTTGTTGTTGATCTTTGTTGTTGTATATTTTTAAGTTGTCAGTTTATATATCCATATGCACACAATATTCTCTTCTGCTTCTGCACGGCACAGACCCAGAATAACGCACATGTAAATATCTGCAACGTTGTTCTTCCATTCCATATTTATATATTTCTACATTTCTTTATGTCGACTATATGTCTGTCTACGTGTAGCACCTTATCACCACAGCAAATTCCTCGTATGTGTAAAGCACAACTTGGCAATCAAGCTCCTTCTGATTCTGATAAAATGCACTGGTTTTGCTTGACTATACCTATCGCAAACATCTGTGATCCCTTGGCTCCCTCGTGTTCTTATAATGTTCGAATGATGCAATGTCATTTAGATATGAGTCCTTTTATCAGAGGTGTTGGTAAGTGCACCCAAGGTTTTAATGATAATATTTAATATAGTGGACCTTCAGACAATTAATAAACTATGTGTTTCTCCGTGTTCTTGGTTGAGAACACGCGACCGTAAATTACCACTCAAGGCTTTTATAGCAAGGAACAAAAATCTCCATCAAAGCACTGACTGTTTATCAGTGGTAAAGCCCCCCTATGCTCTTCTTTTCCTCCAACTCTACGCACTACAGCTGATAAAACCTTCTGACTCTATATAGTCATGTGGGATCGTTCTCTAAGGCCGCCTCCACACTACTCTGATTTTGTTTCCAAAGAAAAACGATCTCCGTCCACAGCAGCATTTTAGTTGCGTATCAGTTGAGGGTGACGTCTGCCTACATAAAAACGACTGAAAACGCACATCAGGTTCACTTACACTGGGCATGTTTAATAAAAATCCAGAATAACAACTGTCAGCGGCATCCTGTTTTTGGTTTGCGTGACTTTTAAGACCCAATCAGAGAGCCAACGTGAGCATCTGCGTCATCGTTTCAAGTCCTCCATTTTTGCCCTTCTGCACTAAAACGCTCGCCGGTTTTAAAATGAAAAACAGGCTCGACAGGCTTTTCAAACTTTATTTTAGGTCTTCGTTTTCGTCCGGACAGGAGGTGCAAAAGGTAGCAAAAGGTATTTTTTCAAACCAAAACACAGTAGTGTGGATGGGGCCTAAAACGACATGTACGAGTGTAGGCAAGTACCAGTCCAGTGACAGACCTTCTGTATGTTACCTAAGTCACATGACATTTAAATGATCGTTGTTTGGATTAAAATAAGTACATGATGTAAGTGACGTAAGTCATCTGCAAAATGTTATTTAACTTAAAACATGTCAATGTCTTTCTGTCTCTCGGGACTCAAACCTCGGTCTCCTGAGAGACTTCACTTTACTTGACTCATCCATCCACCACCTCCTTACACAGACTCTGTCGCTCTGTATACTACGTCACCTGACTTCTTCTGCCACTGGATGTTGCGGCCTAACAAAAAACATGAACATGGGTTGAATAAGCTGCATTTTCTGGTGAGGACGTCTGTAGCTTTTTACATGTGAGCATGTGTATGATTAGAGACATTGTGTTACAACTTCATGTCAACGTGACTTTAAATAAATGCAAATGTTACGCTGTCTAAGAAGAGTTAAATGTTAACAACAGCTTCACAAGTCAACATTCAGCCTGTAGTTGAATTCTTCTGCCCCCAAGTGGGCACAAACATTTGTTAATGCTGCTCCAAGCTCCAGTTTGGTGGCAACAGGAAGGTGTTTGATTCAAACAACAGATTAGCTGCAACAAAAACTGCATGACTGCCTTTATGCTGGCGCAATTAAGGTGGAGTTTTTGCACAACACACGCGTTGTTCTCTCTTATGGGACGTCTTAACATTTTCTCCAGCAGCATGCAAAGACGTCTCTGCCAAATTCCTCTTGTTACCATGTAATGATGCAAAAAAGTCCAAAGCTAAAGCTTCAAGTCCAGTAAAAACCTGTTATCTCCAGGTGATAATCCACGTAGAATACATGGGAATAAATGTTAAGGATTGTTCTTGTTTTGCAAGGAAGAGCCAGTTAACCTGACTCTTGTAGTACACCACAGACTGACATAATGCCGCTCAGATATCAGACTATAACTCTTTGCTTGGACAAGTAACAAAAATGTTAGATTTATGTTTTATTGTAAATATTTTTTAAATTATACTTTTACTTTTTATATAAGAAAAGGCTTTGAGGAGGATGATTAACTGCTGAGTTTGGCAGAGTCGTCTCAAAGCCTCTGTTACCCTGAACTCTAGCATCCAGGACCAACATCCTCAGTGCTGAACAAAGGTTTTTCAAACATCACCTGCAACCCACAACATAATGAAGTTAGCCGAAAATGAAACAAAGGAGATAATAGTGAAATTCAATTTAACCAAGATCGCAGCAACAACACAAACATTCACCCCTTTCTTCAGTGAATGGAGGCAGAATCCCTGATGACATCTTTAGTGAAACGTATTCTGTTGCACTGATCCAAGTACTGTGTGGATTACAGCATCAAGTAAATACCTAAAACGTCAATTTTAATATGACTTTTTCTTTTACTGTAATGTGATGCGTACGGGAGAATGGAAGGTTAACGTGGGAGAGAAGGATATGATTCAGGTGGGAAAGGTGGTGTGTGCAATATTTAGATATGAGATTTAAAACATTATAAAAACGTAGCACTTGAACACAGAAAACTATTTTCATGCAGTGGAAAAACCCAAGTTTAATCAGCTTACTTTCCTCCCGCTGGAGCCCGGGTTGGGTAAACAACCTCCAGGTCTCCATGGCAGCAGAATGCTGCGAGCAGTGCAGCAATGATGCAAGAACACCCCCAGTTCTAAACGTGGAGTTTACTTCCCTCTGCTCTGTGTGAGCAGGCATTTCTAGAAGACACGCCTGTTTAACCCATCAGATCTGACCAACATGAAGTAATCAGATGACGGCTCTTAAGGTTTCTGGGCTTGGCTTGATTGAGGGCCAACGATGGATCACATCGTCACATGAGGAAGATTAACCAAAAGACGGCTCCTTGGTTTAGATGCAGACAGAGTCCTTTTAATTCTGTATTATTCAGTTTTCACTTTCTCCTTCTGTCGCTGAGCACTGTCGCCACACAGCAAGAAGGTCGTGGGTTCAAACCTCGGTTGCCCCGGCCTGTCTGTGCAGAGTCTGCATGTTCTCCCTGCGTCCTTAGGCGTGAATGCGAGTGGCTGTCTCTCTATGTGTGGCCCTGCGATGGACTGGCGACCTTTCGCCCAATGTAAGCTGGTATTGACTCCAGCCCCCCCCCCCGCGACCCTGTACACAGGATAAGCGGTTGATGATGGATGGATATTTATTGAGTAGGTATAGTAGATATTGTCTTCACCAACAGCTCCTCTAATTTAAAACAAATAAACATGCAGAGTGGATGTTCTGTAATTTCAATGCTCTGAAATGGAGAATAATTTGCAAGTTTGTTTTAACTGCAAAAAATACTTTTAACGTTTCTGCTACCTTCATTTATATCAACAACACACGCACACACCATTTTGTGAGGATATGGTCCCTGCGATGGCAAGCCTAATGTCACCGTCTGTCTCCCTTAACCTTATTTGCGTGCTCATGTTCCTGTCCTCTGTGTTTGTTTGTGCTTTGTGGGTTTTGAAGCAACATCCAGCGTGGGCGAGCGCTAACAATCCCATAGCAACAAGCCGATAATACACAGAAACCAGTCAACAACATAAATGGAAGGTGGACTGGACCAATTTCTGTTTGTCTATTAGTGTGTATGGATGAAAGTGTGTGGATGTTTGTGGGTGCGTGCTGTGTGTGAATCACTATTTGCTGCAAACACGGGTCAAAGATATCTGTTGCTCTGTGTTTTGTGCATTTTTATAACCATAGTTTTGTGGTTTGGCCATCTGTCTGGCCATCAGTTAGGGTAACATTTTACTCACCAGCTGAATTGCTGAAATCTGAGGCAGCAACATCACTGTAAAAGTTGTGAGGGAATAGTGATGTGTAACCATTCAGGTTGTAAAGAAGCCCTCAGTTTAATCGTTAATTCTGCAGCACTCATTATAGAGGTGAAACCAAAATGTCTATTCTCTTATTATCTCTCTTACAGAAAAGTATGATATATATCTACAGTAAGTATATTAGTCACAACCCAGTCAGTCCCAGTAAAATCTCAATTAAAATCCCCATTAGATGCCTGTCCCTTTTCACTGACCTGCTGTGGCTCAATTAGACGCCTGGTGTGGTTTTTATAAAAGTTCTCTGGATCTATAAAACCTCTTAAAGCTCACCGGGTCGGCTGCTTGAGCTACTTTGAAGCTGCTCAGATCGCTATAAATGTTCAAACCTTTGTCAGTGGGGACGTGCTACACATCGTAAAGAGCGATTAGATTCTCCCTAATTCAGTCGGTCAGTTCATTTTACGGAAAACAAAGAGCCCCAAAGTCTAATTCGTTCAGGTTATGTGCATGGTAAACAAGAGAGACAAACAAGAAATGAAGTCCAAATTTGTGACCGTTACTCGAGTACTTATATCCCTGTGGTCCGGAAAGCTCCACCAATCAAAAGAATCAAAATGTTTTTTCATAAAAATTAAAGTTGAAATAACTACAGGAACCTTAGTACGTTCTCTGTTTATACAAGTAATATTCATACCGGTTAAAGTAAACAATTTGTAGTTTATTTCCAATCTTTGCTGAGTTTTGTATAAAAGGACTGAAAGGCTTGTCCCAAACATAGACAGGGGGAGTTCAGTGATTGAAGTAAATAAAAGCCCGGGCTATTCATTTAAGTTTTTCTGTCCCACTAAATGATTTTTGAGGAAGTGGAGTCTTGTTTATGTTCATGTATTTCCAGTCCAAAAGGCGAGGTGGTTGGAGTGAACAGCTTAATGTACTGAGCAGAGACTGTGGACTTCAGTTTCAGATAATTATAATGAAAATAAACACATTCTGCCTCATGTGTGGGCTTTAACCATGATCTCTCACCATCCTCCAAGCAATAGGTACACCTGTTCTGTGCTTATTGAATACTTTCTTGCAGAGAGTTTGATGAAAATATCATTACTACAGCCATGTCCATACGGGAAATATGAAGCTACAGCCAGCGGCTACATTGCTAGCCCGGCTCTGGAGCAGTAACTTCTTGGAGTCGGTCATTGATTTGTTGGTTTTACACTACGAACAAGATAAAATGGGTTTATCAGCTTTTGGTTGGCGGATTTTGTTACAGTGGGGTAGAGGCTAGTGNCCCCCCAGGAGGTCGAGTGGCATCGACCTCCTCATCTAACGCTCTGCAAGACAGCGAATAAGTGCATTTCCTTACATGTCAAACAATCTTGAGTCAAGTGCTTTGAAATGCCTAAAACTAACCATGGCACTCCCCTCATGCTTCAGTTAACCAGTATTGTTTGGAAACTAATGAAACATGTCAGTGGATGTTTTTTCCCCAAATATAAGCAGTTTGAACCTCTTGCGACTTATGAGGTAAGTTTCCACTTTATGTCAGTAAAAAACAGAATATCTATAAAGTTAACTGCGCCTGTTTTTCACTTCTGGCCTGACCAACTACAGTAAATGACCAAACGTCCCTTTGGCACGTTCACATTTGTTTTTCCACCATATTTGAACAGAATGCATAAAATATAATAAATAGAATGAATATTACTTGACTGACTTGAGTAAAATTTCATTTAAGACTTCATTAAGAAACTCTGAAATAAGATGTAAGCGTTCACTTTTAGAGTCAACATCACTTTTACTTTTTATTCATTCTGTGTGAGATGAAATTAGTAGTGAAGCCTTCTTACTGAGATGAAAGTTAAGAGATAATGTGCTTTTCTAAGTAGACAAAACTCTACAGGTTCTTATTTATTTGACATAGCATTCCTTCAGTAAACGTGGGGGATTTGTTAGTTCATTGCAGATTTAAACATTTTTTCAACAGGAGTAGTTTGTGCATTTGCTGAGGACTATTTTCTGCTGCGGTTTAATCCGCATTTGATGCTCTAGTGAGAATCTCCGGCAGCAGGACGGTGTGTGTGGGAAGAGTGAAAATAAACACCCAGTGCAACGCTGTGGTTTTCAATATAGAATGTTTCCAACCAGACTGTATTATCGGTAAGGAATTATATATTCTGCTGAAATAAAGCATCAGCTAATGGCCTGAAGTGTGGCCCACATTCTTTTTGTACAGGGAGTTTTTTTTTTTTTATGAAAAACTGCCTCCAGTTTTCTGTCTTGTGGTCAAGGACCGAAAGTAGCCCGTGTCCTGCCAGAGAATTTAGAAAAAGCCCTAAATTTCCCAGACAAGGGAAGGTTTTTCACAGGACTGAAGGTACAAGAGTTCAAGGTAACCTCTCCGGCCGCTCCTCCTCACTCCCACACGGCTCTGCTCTGAGGATGCAAATCACAATTAAAAGCCGGCAAAAGCTCAAAGACACTTTGTCAGGAAACAGTCAGGGAAGGAGGTGATGTAATACGGGATTGTTTTATAGTTTAACTGAAGTGAAACAACACAGATCTCTTCACTACTGATAGCTTCAGAATAAGCAGAGAGACACATTTTATGGGTTTTCAGATGGATTATTTTGTTCAATTTATAGTATTGTTAAAAAAAACTTGTTAATATTGATTCATGCAGCCAACTCAAATGGGAGCTGTGCTGATCTTTCATTTATCTTTCATTTATCTTTCATCAAAGTTTTCTGTAGTTTTGGAGGGTGACCCACACGACAGCTCAAGCTAACGTTTCTGCCTGTAGTCCTGCTTCTCTGATGCTAATAAAGCAACACTTTCAGAGCTGCTTTAATTACGTGTTTGGCCATTTGGAGCCCCCACCCCACCCCGCCCGACATACCGTATGTCTTATATATATATATATATAGAGAGATATATATAGCTAAGTCCTGCTTATTTATACATCCAGCAGACACAGAGCAACATTCTCATTCATTTGGTTCACATTTATATTTGCGTCCACTTTGTGAACGAAAGCCTCCCAGTCTAGTCAGTCAGTCTTTACCTATACTTATTCATGCAGGGTCACGGTACCATTTCATTTTGTGAGCTAAATGTCATTAAATACCAGAGGAGCATCCGCACCAAACAAAAAGCAAACACAGACCTGATTCGGCTGTACCATAAATCAAAAAATGCGATCTCAGACCGAAGCTCTCTCAGGAGGGAGAAAATTCTGTCTCTCGGGTTTGGAGTTCACTCCTACGTACCTGTTTGTACCTGTTTGTACCTCACGATGTGAGCCTTCAGACTTGTCCAGACTAAAGTTAATGCAAACTGAACATTTCCCACTACTGCTTTTCCACCATCCATCCAGAATGGATGCTTTCATTGTGAAACAGCCATAGGACATGCATTGTGTCTGTCACAGAGTTAGAGAGTGCAAGTTAATTACAGCACAAGCACTTAGAGCAGGGGTGTCCAAACTACGGCCCGCGGGCCAACTGCGGCCCGTTGTCTGTTTTGAATTGGCCCGCAGTAAATTCT